>JXSR01S015619.1:37250-49137 GCA_000969725.1 Ophiothrix spiculata
CCAATAGATTCTCCCCTCTCTGAGGCCACTCTCTCTGCTACTGACAATGCTGACAGCCTGCGTGGTTGGGTACAGATGATACGACATGGCCTGCCCATCTGATGCGCCTCGTCAAGGATGAACTGAGGAATCTAATAATGGGAAAAAATCATCCATTGGTTAAGCAATGGTTTGGTTGTAATACTGCAAAAATCTTAGAATGTGATTATTGTGCTGTGTAACTTTTCACTGATATATCTCACTGTACAAACAAATTGGTTAAAGGCCTAGATTCATTTTTGTAGTCATTTTCATTCAGAATTTCATCATTGGTGTAAATTTTCTACAATGGAGTAAACTGTTAATTCTGAATGAGGATATTCATTCTAAATTTCACATTATGAAGAATGTATTAAATGGAGACCTATTTTTCGCCCCATTGCACATTTTCAAGTGCTTACTGATGGGTAGTATTGTGTTTGATATTGATTCTACGAGCTAGATCTATTCATTGTAAACTAATTTCTTCTTGCAATGATGGTTATATTTTACACAATGGTGAAATTGTACATGGAAAATGTTCATTCAGCATGAAAGTTTACACCATTATTAAGAACTAATCAACACGAGAAAAATTGACGAAGTGTATCTAGCCTATAAGATATATTCAGTATCAAACACATCTTCAGGTGACAAAATATAATTATAAAGGACTAATCTATTTCTGACAAAAGTTACTCACTCTCTGTACCTACACTTTGAAATTTACTTTCATGTACAAATTCAGTGCTCTTTCATTGCAAATTAATAAAAAGAAAATCAGATGTAACACATGAACAATCAAATTTCCTGAAATGCGTAAAAATGCGATTCAAACTGAGCAGCTTCCTACTCTTTTGTACATGGTTTAATTTCCTGAAAATATAAATATTTTATGTAAATTTCCTGAATTCAGGAAATTTCCGGAAAAGTTAAAAACTTACGTCCCTGATGACGAATCAGTTCTGTGGTAAAATAGAATTCTTTTATAGGCAGGAGCGGACGTTTGTCCAAATAGCGCGGTGAAAACATTTGCCGACGTTCAATTCAATGGAGAAAATGACGGCTCGCGGAAACTTCGATTGATTTTAGCAAATTGTCAAAATATTTCAATTCCAAAATCATATGAGATGTGTGGTATTCAAGTCATAACAAAATGACAAACAGCTCATCATTTCACAGATTTTCGTCTGGCTAAAAAAGAAAGAAAATGAAGGGATGCCTGGCTGAAGTATTGATTGATTTCACCGCGCACGAAGTCCAGCGTGAGTTATTTTTAGATCATTGTGCTGCGTATACCCTGCGTATGACGTAGGTCCACTTTCGCCTATACAAATTCAATATAAATACAAGCACATACTCAATATATTTCGATTCCCAACAGGAAACTGTTCACTCGATGACTGAATGGTGATGAGTTGCTGACTGGCAACCTTAGATGACTTTGATGACGTCACCAACTCTGAAGTTAGCATTTTGGATGACCTGGGCAAAAGATTGTCAATCAGCAACTCATAACCATTTAGTCATTAAGTGTCCTGATTATCTTAATCAATTTTTTGTTTGTATATCAGACTCCCATTCTCATAGAACAAGGGGTAGCTCTAGGAATTGTCATGTCCCTAGGGTTGGATCCTTTTCTAAAAACTCTTTTTTTTATCATGCCACTCTTGACTGGAATGGGTTACCATCTTGCATTAAAGCAATTCATAGTAAAACTCCATTCAAAAGAGCTGTGAAAAATCACCTGGCTTCAACTGCTATGAATCTGCAGTCTGCTGCATCTGTATAGCTTGTTTCCAGTGGTGTCCTTATTTGTGCTTGTTTATGTTAGTCTCGTTCCCAGGCACTTTTCTGTTTTTTTGTAGGACCCCATTGGAAATAAATTGGCACTTGCAGCAGACTTTATGGGTTATCCTGGTACTTGGCAGTTTGGTGTTTAGGTTGTATAGCTTTGTATAAATGATATTCTATGTGTATTTACTGTTCTATTTGTTGTTTATTTGTCATTTGCCGAATAAACATGAAATAAATGAAATGAAAACAAGGTTCCTATCAGGAATCGAAATATATCGAGTATGTGCTTACATTTATATTTAATTTGTATACCAGAACTCTATTTTACCATGATTTATGAACAATCCTGATGAATTTAATACAGACTTAATGAATTGGTATTACGTACCTGAGTTGTTTTTCCCGACCCTGTTTCTCCACATATGAGTAACACATTGCTGGCACTGATTGCTGTCAAGACCTCCCTCTGCATGGCATATACAGGTAGAGTAGCCCTGAAGGCTTCCAGGTCAGAAGAAGACCTTCTGCAGGGGACTTGAGGTATGCCATTGTTGAGACGTCCTGTTGTCTTGGGGATCTCTCTGGGTTGACTACCTGTAGGAAATATAACAGTATTTGACATATCATTAAGATTGTTCCCAATTTATGAGCTATCAGCATAATGCTGCTTTCATGTACTTATTATAGCTTTGTAGCTCTGTCGCTTGTTTCGTTTCACTCTTTTGTAGCTTTGTTGCTTCATGTGGCTTTGCAAGTTGAATCCATTTCTCGAAAAATCTTGTTGTGTGACAAAATTTTGTTGATATTGATTATCAAAGCGACATGCACTCTGTTGCTACAACCGAGAGCGACAAGTTTTTTCAAAAAATATATATGTCACGCAGCTGCAAAGTTTCAAAATTACATGAGCATGAAATCAGCATAAGTATTGTGTTTGTTTGGTTGCCATTCATGTTGCATTGTGTACATGCAAAGGGACCATGGCTTTTACTGACATCGCAAATATTAATTGGAAGTCATTTGCTACAAACCATGAACATCTGAAACAGTACTGATCTTAACACAACTAATACGCATGAGCATGCAAGCATATCCCTGCGCAGTGCGCATAGTATTAAACAATTTTTTCATACAAACACCAAGTTGAACAGCTTGAACTACCAATCAACATGTGCACATGTACAGTGCATTTTTGTTACCTTTGCTTGTTGTACACGATCTTGGTATAAACACCATGCAGATTTGTTTTGTAGGAAATTAATGACTTCAATATTATCGGGCCAAATTGACAGCAAAATCAACATCATTTAGGACTTTCGATTGAGGAGGGTGTGTCATCACACCAGAATTATAGATATTACAATATACGAACTGCTAATGGTATTCAAAAATAGGGACGTTGGTCTCAGAAAGGTCATCCGATAGTATATGGGTCAAGCTTGCTGAGAATCAAAATAAAGTGGTTTTGCTCATTCTAGAGGACTCACTCCTATTGAGAATCAAAAACGTAACTCATACAGTCAAACTTCGAAAGTTTCGCAGGGTTTTTACTCTTTAACGTGTGTTGTCAAGTAGTATTCTGTGCCATACACGACCCACTGCCATTTACGCAGTTGGATGTGATTGGTTGTTACCGCGATCGTCACGTCAAGTACTTGTCACTGGGGAAAACGATCGTCATGCGTTAGCTTTGTCAGTTGATTTCAATTCTGAAGTACGCATGCATAGACACGGACTGCGTAGAAGCTGGATTGAATATTCTGGACGTGATTTTCAAAGAGCTTATTTAGAAAATAGACTTTACAGTAGCTCCTCTCGTCTCTGTTCATGACGTGAGGTCCCCTTCTTCAGACCCATATGGCCTTCTAAATCTTTCTGGTGTCTTTGTTGCATAAAGATTCGGGGACCTCACGTCATGAACACAGATGAGGGAAGCCACATTATTAGTCACTTTCTGAGCCTCTTCTGGGTTGGAATGAGCCCTCTAGTAGTGTTCATCTTCCAACCGAGAAGAAGGCGAAACAGTTATTTTGAAGATGAGAGTCAACAATGACACTCGGATTCATCAATGTAAGTTTCAAACTATTTCTAGTTTCGTTATGATGAACCCTTTCCCTGACCAAGTTGTTTAATTCATGGACTGATCTGGAGTATTGTATTCAACTGTCAATCTCATCCGGTCTAGAGTATCGTCTCCTTTCAAGCCTGGGCTGTAATTCCTGTCTCTCTTTAGCATTGAGGGGAAATCGCTGTAACAATACATGGAGTAGGTTTCTGTACATGACCCTGGTATTATACTCACCCGGTCCACAGTATCGTCTCCTTTCAAGCCTGGGCTGTAATTCCTGTCTCTCTTTAGCATTGAGAGGAAATTGCTGTAACATTGAGTAGGATTCTGTACATGACGCTGGTATTATACTCACCCGGTCCACAGTATCGTCTCCTTTCAAGCCAGGGCTGTAATTCCTGTCTCTCTTTAGCATTGAGAGGAAATTGCTGTAACATGGAGTAGGATTCTGTACATGACGCTGGTATCATACTCACCCGGTCCACAGTATCGTCTCCTTTCAAGCCTGGGCTGTAATTCCTGTCTCTCTTTAGCATTGAGGGGAAATCGCTGTAACATGGAGTAGGATTCTGTACAAGAAGCTTGTGACATGCTGAACATCGCTATACTGCCAAGCTTGGTAGTGTCTTTCTTGTATAAGGTTAGATATCGATTAATGCCCTTCCTGTAACAAATAATGAAAAAAAAAAGCTCAAATAAAAATGTCATATCACGATCTTATTGATTTGATACAGCACATATACTTTAGATGCTGCCATGATTACAAATGTAGATACCTTCTGAGAGGCATATGTGTGTACAGAGTTAGCACTTTAACGCTAGCCAAATGACAATTATCTTTACCCCTGACCCTAGAAAACCACACTTATAAGCATCACTTATTGACTTTGATGTTCCTGGCATCATTTCAGCCAGCCTAAAATTGTTGAATTATTCCAATCACTGGAATTCTAAACAGGAATATTAAATTACGTCTACTAAATTTTCTGACATTTAAATTGTGTATGCCATATTTGATGAAAATCAAGATCAATTCACGAAAACTAGAGTGCAAGCATGAGAATGACTTTTCATGAAAAAAATCTGAATTTGGTAGAATTTAACCATGAAACCACTAAAATAGTTAAATCAAGCCCCAAATTATCTGAAATTGTAACTATTTGGATGATGAAAATATCTGAAATCAGATAATTATCTGAATATTCTCATGCCTGAGAGTGATCACTTTTCATGGGAAAATATAAGACAATTGACCTTTCAACCAAGGGTTCTAAGATAAACCAGGTAAACAAAATCCAATATTGTGACATGCATGCTGGTAGTCAGGCACATTGAGTTTCTGACACAGGTGCTACTATACTTTGATCAACACCAAATAGGCGTGAATTGATACAGATAGGCGTGAGCGGGACTGAATACAGCATAACTGTGGGAGACGCATCATGCGTCGCACATGTGAGTCGCGTATCTGTATCTACGTCGCGCATGTAAGTTGGATTATGTTTTCTTGTGGATGAAGAAAAGATTCATAATTCCCGCCTATTTAGTGACGATCAAAGTATAAAGCAGCTCGCAATGGTGTATTTATAATATGTATACACGAATACATGTAGACAAATGGTAAAACTGGATAAATCATCACAACCCCATCATTAAGCATTGTCATCAGTTGTAGCACACATGTGATCTCATAATCATATTCAAACAGTACCTTTTACTATTGTTTCAAATAAATTTCGGACCCAACTGACAATCCGAACACAGTCACAGTTTATCCAGAAATTGCGATGAACACATGACATCAGGAAGTACACAATGCCATTTCCGATCAGTGATTCACAGTACTACGACATAGCATGCGCTTGGAAATCGTTGTGTATTTGTGTAAAATGCACATGCAAATCTGCTTTGCAAGGCTCTGAATTTTCATGTCTGAAATTTATTTAAAACAACAATAATAAGCAATGGTTCTTTTGGGTTTAACAATAGTATGACCACACAACTTTAAGAGATATACACACAATTGCAAGGGGAGAATTTCACCGAGGTGTACGCGAGGGCATTTGGATTCTCGGAAGGTCTTGTGTTCGAACCCTGCTGATGCTAAAAAGTTGAGTATGCTTGAAATTCCCTTGGACAAGGAACTAAGTGCTAATTGTCTTGTGGAAACCCGTACCAAACTCAGGGAGCTGATCCGAGCAGCGATGGTGCATATGTGGGCTGATCAAGGTTCAGCGCCCCTAGAGGCTGTCGCAGAACGCGAAATGATGCTTGGTGTGGAATGCGCCACAGTGGTCAGCTAAACATCTGTAAAGTGTGCAGAGGCCAAGTGGAATTACAAATCTGGGAGGCATAGCGCACTATAAATACACAGTATTTTTTTCCCGATTGGTTTGTGTGAAATATTCTAAAGATAAATAGAGAGCTACGCTCATGAGTGCTTTCTCCAAGATTGAGGCTTCGCACAAAGCACTTTCAAAATTAGACTCTTGTGCTTTTGCTGGCATTGAGTTTTTACTAAAGTAGACTCTCAAGACTGTGTTGAAATTTTAGCTATTTGCCAGTTCAAGTATATAGGCCTATTAAGGCTGGGGTAGACCTTCAAATGGCTTAAATCATTTTTGTACTCTAACTCTCAAACTAATTGCATAAACTATAAAAGTATAGATTTTTAGAAGCAGATTTTTACCCTGAACATAATGATGATGTCAGTTTTTTACCAAAAATGCCAATAATAGGTCAAAAAATGTAAAAAATCTCACTGGTACCACTAAAATTGCAATTTTAGGCTTATTTTTGTCAATTTTTCAAAAATAAGACAAAAATCAAAAATTTGAAAAACCCCTTCCCAGACTCCAAAAAGGAAAAAAAGTCCAAATTTCACAAATTTTTGTTAGGCAAAAAATATGGTTTGGGCATTTTATTTGCCAAAAGAGACATTTTCTTTATCGAAAACCGATATCAACAATATGTTAAGGGTAAAAATCTGCTTCTAAAAATGTATAATTTTATATGGTTTATGTAACTACTTTGAGAGTTAGAGTACAAAAACTGTTATGCTAATTGAAGGTCTACCCCAGCCTTAATACGCCAATTTACATTTGATTCTCACCCTTTGCTCTTGGATTTCAATCCGAAGTTACCAGCAATACGATGGACAAATTTCCTTTGAGTCGATGTGAATGACGGTGGAAATTCCAATTCTAAAAGAGTAAGAAAAATGTCAATATTAGTTATAAACATAAACAACATCTTTATTCATCCTGTCTACGATAAGTCTATGATGACAATTGCCTCGTCCATATTTCAAAAATATTCAAATCTAATCGTATGACTAAATAGTATTTTTTCTTTAAAACACTTCAATATATTTTTTCAAACAATAACAAAAAGCAAATATTACTGTGCAATTTGTTCATCTATTTTCTTGCATATTTGTTAAGCAGGGTTTTGGGGATGATTTCAAGATTTCTGATGTATGAATTAAAAAAAAACACGGGTGTATGTGGTTACTATTCAAGTTCCTTGTACTATCTATTTTAATAAAATTTTGAAGAATATTTTAGCTATTAAAAATCACTCCCTACAGGTACAGCTGATTACTTAAAGATACATCATAAAAGAAACCCCAGTACACCAAGCTGCCGTGCCATGGCTGCATTGGCAGTCATTGTTTATGAATATGGCTAGGTCAGGTCTATGATGTCTTGACTTTTAGGCAACTTTGTTCATTTTCATGAGACACAGTAGTGTTTACTGAATAGAAGAGTATTTAAAGGTGTAGGTACCGATCACATTCTCATCCCCCAGGGCTCAACCAGAAGTAGTATTTTTTAATGCCAAATGAAAGTCCATATTTTTCTGATAATAATCCAAAATTTCACCTCAACTCAAAATTCTTTATAGTTTTTGAGATAAAGCACAAAATGTAAAATTGATTGGTATACCTATTGTCCATTTCTTTTGTATTTATATAACAGCCTCATCCCCGGGGTTGCATACTTTCTTTTGCCTCTCAAGAGAAAACAAAACACAAGCTAAAGTAAATTATACACATCCTTAAATAGGAACCTACAGCTTTAAAAAAATCAAAAGCGTATAGTCAAATTAACCAAGTACCTCTCTTGGATTCATCATAGCGGAACTCCTTAATAGCAGCGTTGACAGATAACTTGAAGTCTTCTCCGACACACACATCCTTGAAACGTGCTGCCATCCTGCCACCTGGTGGAAGTTTTCTTGCTCTGTTTAAAGAGGAAAACACATCGAAAAGCCTGGCTGTAACTGAAATTTATTATTGGAAATTATTGGAAACGAAACATTGCGTTTTACATGTAAGTATGGAAACGCAATATTGCGTTTTACATGTAAATATGAATTCAGCTTGAGATAAATCATTATACATGTAGTACCAGCGTGAGTCCATCTTGACCATGTTTTACAATCCGATTCACTGCGATGATAATCTTGTTCTCCGGATCGTGCGGGGAACTATACAAATTCCGTATATCCTCTACCATACGCCAAGAAACAAATGACCCCTAATAATGACGTCTCCAACATGGTCTTGAATGTTATAGATGGCCATGTGTCATGAACTCGCCTACTTTGGCGTTACATGCCTAATTATTCATTGTATGTCACCAATTGATAATCAAACTTGGATATTTCACTTAAACTTCACTGAAATGTAACAAAAGTATATATTTTTGGAAAGCTAAAGATATAAGTAATCTGAATATGTGCATTGCATCTCGTTATATAGGATGACCTTGAAAATATACAGGGTCCCAAATATTTATATTTTGATCAAAATGAACTATAACTTCTGTGATGCAAATTTTTCAAGTGTTGTTAGAAATCTTCTTATTACTCACATTATTTGGTGTAAGAACAGATCTGCTAACAGAGTGCGGGGAAAGTATTACATTAATGTACAGCGTTTTTAAGGTATATAGGGTGTTCCAAAAAAACAAAGCATGTTGTTTCCAATTAAAACCATTTTTGAACTTACAAAAATTAAGCTAAACCCTGTACACAAATGGACTGCATTTTTGAATTCCTCATCAAATTTCCTTTCAGAATATACATGACCTGGATAGGGTTAGAAATTGAAAAGTTACAGCAAAAATTGTGTCTTGCTGTTCTTCAGTAATGCTTTGTATGTGAGATATAGGAAAACGTACATTCCACAGATACAAAATGGACCATAAGTTCCATTAGTCTTTCAAATTATGTCTTTGAGCACATTTAAATTTGAAAAGGATAATTTCCTGGTCATTTTGATACCAAATTTAAAGCAATATGTTGAAATTTGGCAAAGTTATTCATAATTTAGCATATTTAATGACAAGAAATGTTTATATCCCATAGAGTTTGTACAGGGCGGCACCGCCTCCACCGCCACCCTTGTCTGGCAAGATTCAATTACAAGTCCTACCTTAATGAATCTTTCCAGTTTTGTTACTTAGAGATTCAGCTTTAAAATGACACCAAATATAAGCTCATAGCATATGTGGTTTTGAAATTATGTCACATTCTTTGCCTGCAGGTACAAGAAAATGTTCTATCAGTATCACCCTTTTTGAATATTGGGGTGATGTTCGCGTACAACCAGTCCTCTGGAACAATACCCGTGTGTAGCGAAGCTTGGAAAACTACAGTCAGTGCTGGGCTTAGTTCTTTGGCTGTTGTTTTTAAGAGTCAAGGCAAGATTTCATCTGGCCCCGCTGCTTTGTGTGGGTTAATATTGGAAAGCAACTTTTTAACCCCGTCTTGGCGTATAGTTATATCTGGTAAAGATGGGATATTGCTTTCTTTTTCAACAGGTATGTCCTCGAGTCTTTCCTTTGTGAACTGTGACTTGTATTGAAGATTTAATAATTCAGCTTTTTGCTTACTATCAGTAATTAGAGTACCGTTGTGTGTGTCCTTTAATGCAGGGATTCCAGTTGAATCCTTTTTGAGGGATTTTACGAAGCACCAAAATTGCTTCATTGAGTCTAAACACTTTTCATTGATGTGCTTCCTGTAGGCTTTCCTTGTTGCTTTCTTAAATTTCTCCTGATTTTACAGAAATTTTCCCAGTCCTCCGGTTTGCCACTTTTCTTGGCTTTGTTGTATGCTCTTTGTTTGCGCTTTAACCATCGTTTAATTGTATTGTTTATCCATGGTGTACAATTTCGTTTACGTACTGTTTTTGATGTTACGTGTGTGTCCATTATAGAATTGAGTTTGTTTTTTAGCACAATCCATAGCATATTTGCATCAATATTGTGTGAGTCCATATTTATAAAATCGTTACTGATATTTTGAACATCGTTTTTGAGACCATCAATATTTGCTTTTTTGAATAAGTACACTTTCCTTGGTTTCTGTTTTGTTGTCGAAGGTTTTGAGTTTATTAACACTACCCGTATACCATCATGATCACTCAAACCAGGTATTAAGCTATATTTGACAACAAGCGTGGTATTTTTAAAAGAACAAATACTAAATGTTCCCTCTGTGGAAATAAAGAAACCCTCCAGCATGTTCTGAATAATTGCAAAACAATGCTTGACCAAGGACGTTATACTTGGTGTCATAACTCTGTTCTCCGTATAATCTTGGACACTTTCAGAGATATTACTGATGACTCATGGAATTTTTATTGTGACCTTTCAGGTGCAAACAAAATAGCTGGCACCACAATTCCCCCTGACATCTTGCCAACACAACAGAGGCCTGATCTTGTCCTGATAAGTGAGAGCTCTAAATCGATCATCATTTTTGAATTAACCGTTCCCTTTGAACCAAATATTCACAGAGCCCACGATCATAAACAGAACAAGTATGCAGGCCTTGTTCATGATTTGCAGGACCAGGGTTATGACACCAAGCTCATTTGTTTTGAAGTTGGTAGTAGAGGCCTTATTTCTGATTCAAACAAGTGCTCCCTCCAATCAATGTTTTCTTTCACTACAAACAAACCTAAGAAGCTGGCCTTCAAAAAACTCATGAAATCTATCAGTCGTCGTGCAATAACATGTTCTTACTCAATTTTTTATTCAAAATTTGACCAAAATTGGTCTGTGTTGTAGGCTGGTCCTATTTATTTTTATCTTCCTCTAGGTGCAATTAACTCCAATTCAGGCTTTTAGGCCAACACATTTTTTGGTGCAATTAATTTAACCCATTTGGGCTCCCTGCCATCTTTGTCTCAGATTTTTTTATCCTCTTTATTTTTATCCTGGATGTTTTCAGGTTTTATTTTTGTACTTTTAATGATGTAATATATTGTGTGCTCATATCATATTTGTACTGTAATAATTATCTGTATTTATATGCCTGCAGAGATTTTGAGACTATCTTTCAGATTTCCCTCAATACTCCTGTCTGCCTTTATCTGTTTTAACTTTTCAATTATTTATTTGTTCGTTTATATGTAACTTTGTGAAATAAAGATTGAAATGAATAAAAAAAAAAAAAAAAAAAAGTGTTCGATCTGTAGCACTTTCTTGTTGGTAAATCCTACTCCAATAATTGTCCACGCAAAAACAAGTATAGTTAAACTACTCACGGTTACTGCAATTTTATCGCACATGATGAAAACAAATGGAAAAACAAGCACAAGATGAAGTTTTGTGCATCGGAATAAGTTTACTGGTCAAAAATACTGGCGACAAATCAAGACACCAGTTCGCAAGGCAATGTCCGCCCAGGGCCCATGACGAATAAAAATAAATGAGACTTCCGTGTTTATAGTTACGGTATACTTAAAAAACGATTAATCGTTTTTTGTAAACCGAATATCGGTTTTACGATATCGTCAAAACCGAAAAAACTTATTTCACGATCATAAATTAAAGGTGCAATTCATGATTTTGATGTAGTTCAGGGACACGGTTTTAAGGCGCGCGCGCGATAGCGCGCCTTAACTCACTTTTCGTAGCGTGATTTGTCGCGCCCCTTGCATTACCCAGGCCCGGGGTTTTCTCCACGCCGGAGCAAAACCAAAAAATA
>JXSR01S015620.1:18876-36306 GCA_000969725.1 Ophiothrix spiculata
TTTTGGAGATCTAATAACACCATGCCTGTATAAAGACCCTTTGACATTTGTAATTTGATATGATCAGTCAAATGCATGAGGCAAGAGTCGGTGGATAAAAGTTCTTTCTAAAGCCAGATTGATTTTCAAATAAAATATTGTTGTCACTTAAATACTTCTCAAATTGCACATAAACACTGAGATCTTTCAAGAATTTTTGACACTACGCTCAAAATGCTGACAGGGCGATAGTAACCAACTTCTGTTTTGTTGTTTTTCTTATACAGAGGGATTACTTTTGCTTGTTTAAGATCACTTGGGACAGTACCAGTATTAATAGAAACATTAATAATGTGAGTAATTGGAATCTTTAAAATGACGGCTCCGTCCCGTAAAAACCGAGCCGGGATGTTATCTAGCCCAGTACTTTTGGAGGCATTGAGACTGGAAAGTTCTTTATAAATGAAATCCTCACCAACACTGTTGAGCTTGAACTGATTAGGGTGAATACCCTTAGATCTATAAAACTCTTGAAAACAGTCACTCTCAGTACTAAACAAATTCAGACCAATGTTCAATTTATTAACCAGGGAAGAAGCAATGCTGGTGAAAAAATCGTTAAAATGACAATCATTGATAAAAACAATTGGAACCATCAATATTAAGGACAACATTGGAGTTGTTTTTACTATTTGAATTATAGCCGAGATTTTTGAGGTGTTTCCACAATTTCTTAGGGTCACCTTTATCCTCTTCAATCTTGTTTTCAAAATACTGAGACTTTACCTTTTTGATGTCCCTTTGAATTTCATTTCTTATTTTGCGAAATCTGTTATGCAAATCAACATCATATTTATTTTTTTGAACCTTGCGAAAGAGATTATACCTTGTTTTAATTTTATTAAGAATATCACCGTTCATCATTGTATGGCTAAGATTTAGCCGTTCAAAAGTCAAAGGGTGGCTTAAAAATCAGACACTATGGCTTAGCACTATATTGCCACTGAATTTTATTCACCGACGTTGATCATTTAGAAACTCTGGATTTTTTCTGAAATCACTGAATTCATAATCCTTGCATTAAGTACTCCTAGATCTAGCATTTTGAAAAAGGTAAAAACTTTGGCATCTAGTGTTTCTAGAAACTTAGAAACTGCGTGTTTTATTGAAATCACATGGGACTCCAAAATTAGTCAAAATATTTTTATTCGCCCATGAACTTGGTCATAATAAACTTTTTGAAAACTATTTTTCATCTTTGTAGTCAAAAATCATTCAAATCAAAACCAGTAACTTGTGCAAAATGAGGGTTAGCACTTTATTGCGCCCACCCCTTCAACTCATTCTGGAATGAATGGAATGCAGGTATCCCTTATTTGCATAATAGATATACTGAAAGAAAGTTCAATTATTATTCATTGAAAATTGTATCAACTTTGGTTTAATATAAAGTCTGATCATGATCATTTAGAAAAAAAAAGCACAATAAAATATCACAAAACGTGTATGCTTTATTATTTTGTTGAATTTTGAACAAATGTGTTTCTGACATAGGTATCTACCTCTAGCAATAACTCAAAAACTAATAATTATGTGGTATCTAAATTTTACGGGTATCTAGATAAGGGTTGTAATATACTATGTGCAAAGCTTTGTTTCTCTAATTACTATAGTTTCAACACACGGTCATTTTTATATATGTAACCATTTTTTGGGACACCTGGTATATGCATATAAGGTATTTAAATAGCACATTTTTGAAGCTCTGCACAGATCTGAAAAATAGGCCTAAACATACCCTTCCTCCGACTAAGTTGTATCAAGATCTGATTTCTGACCTTGAGAGTAGATTGAGAAAAGTGTCAACCAAAAGCAAACAAAGTAAACATCACCCACATTTACTCTAATCGGTGTCAAACCCGAAATACTTCAAGACTTATTTAGGTTCAATAACCCCTATTTTGATAGCCCCCTACCTGTCCTTAGTTTTTCTTGTTTAATACTGACATCTATACCTACCATCACAGATGAAATCACCTGTTTTCAAGATTGGCAAATTTTCAGGCTAATTTGGGGTTACTAATAGTCGAAACAGTAGTACAACCCCACTAGCACTGATTTGCACACGTCATTAAGAACTAAGCAATTGTATTTTGACACTAAAATATCTAAACAAACACCTGTGTTGTTACAACATGATGACATTGCCTTTTCAGTCGGATTAATATATATATTGCAAATATGAAAACTGACGACTTTTCATGTTTTCATAACTTCAAATTTGATCATGATTATGTGAGATGTCTTGATGAACGTTACATGTTTTCTTTTTCAATATCTTTGTTATAATCTTGAACAGCAAATGCTAAAACAGCCCGATTTTCTGTGTAAATTTTGCCAAGAATTATGTTTGTTAATGTAATACACTTTTAACATATCATGGATTGGACGCAAATGCTAATATAATATCGGTGTAATCACAGTCCCGGATCTTACTGTACAGTAAAGTATAGGCTAACAACTCTCAGGCAACATTAGTTCACACTTTATTCAGTCATTGTCTAAGTAAGGCGGACTTTAATTCCGAGGGGGACCTTGATTACTTTTATTCCAGTACCTGCTGATTGTTGTATTTGACAAATATTATTCTTATTCTATAGACCTGGTTGGCTTTTGGACACACTTAAAAGTGCTATATCTAATGTAAAAGGCTAAAAGCTACTTGCTTCAAAACTATTTGGTTTTGCTTATCACATACAACAAACGTAGATAGCATAGAATAACCAATTATCGTTGTATCAAATGTGATAGATTAATGGCTATTCAATCATCCACCTTGCTGCTTAAGGCATAGGCCAGTTGAACGTTTACTTTCAACTGTCTTCACGCCCACGAGAAATAAGATTAAACACAAAAAGTTCAAAAAGTGTAAAATTCGTACCTCGTAGATGTGACCTACATGTTTAAATATCAATAAGTGGAAACATAATTACATACTATGATTGAATTAAAACTTTAAAAAGATATGAATACTATCGGGTATTTATGCATCATGAAAAATGCGTATATTAAAATGTAAATATCCATTCATATTTACCTTAGTTTTAGTGATACAAAGTTTATTTTATAATTAGTAGTGATTGATATGATGAAGAAAATCTCAACTTTATGAGTCAAATAAGTAGATAAAAGTATAAATATTAATTTTGATGATTATATTTGTTGTGATAAAGTATTATGATACCAATAGAGTTTAGTAATTACCAAAAGCTTTTAGTATCAAAAGCTTTTGACAACTGACCTCGTTATAACGGTGACATAGATTGGTTGAAGTTTCAAATTGAAACCTACAAACTTAATTTATATATATTTATATGCAGCGGTGGAAATACCAACATGATAGTCAACCCAGGGTTAGGCAACCCCGGGTTACCTAACCCTGGGTTGTCTTCCACTTAGGTTCCTATACGTAGAATATACTATTACTAGTAGTGCAAAGCAGGTAACTCATAATGTACTCAGTTGTTTTATAGCAGGTTGTACAATGTTCACCCTGAATGATCTATACTTGCATAATTGACAACCTGAGGTTGTCAATGAAGTTCATTAGTCAACCCAGGGTAATTATAGTCAGTTGAATTAACAACTTAAAGTTATTAGTGAAGTTAATTTGTCAAACAGTAGAATGGGTTGAATTTTATGGCAGGTTATACTGTGTTCACCCTAGGTAATCTTCATTCAATAATTGACAATTTGAAGTTATTATTGAATTTCAATACCATCCTAGGGTAATCATAGTTGAGAGGATTTCTGATTTCCCATACAGTTAATATCATATTAGATGAATCACTACTCTGAACAACGTTCATTTCAACAATAAGGCTACTGACCACACAAAGGCATTGACAGGCCTGGGCATGTAAATGATGACATTTTCAATAAATCACACTCAGCTAGTGCCGTATTTTCTTTCTTCAAATTAACAAAAATCCACACAGCTGACTGTCTGCTATTGTAATTTTGACCTACACCCCCTGCCAAATATCAAACGGGTGCTGCTGTTTATCCTGGTAATCTTCACTTCCGTAATTACCAACTTGAAGTTGCTAATGAAGTTCATTTGTCAACCCAGGGTAATCATAGGCAGTTATATATTTTAAGCCAAGGCATGTTTAATAGTAGTATAATGTAATATGTTCTACGTATGGAGTCTAAGTACTAATTGGAAGACAACCCAGGGTTGCCTAACCCTGGGTTGACTATCATGTGGGTATTTCCACCGCTGCATATTGATATATATGAATCAAATTAAAAATAATCATAATGCACTACTTAATTATTTTAATTGAAATGAGAAGTAAGGTAAATATAATTTTTTCATCCTTACGTTTATATTTATTTTGTCATTCATAATGGTTGTTGAAAATACTTCAAATATATTCAGCTAATAAGTAGGTCTAAGACAGTAAATTACTAGTATACGGTATTAGTACTCGAACAAATGCTTAGAAAAGCATTAGGTCTTGAAGAAGATTTAGGGTGCAAATTAATGAATTCTGTGTAAAATACAACATTGAATCGACAAGTATAGCTGTCTCGTCTCGCTAAATCTGCATAAAATTCCATCTTTTTAATATAACAATTCAAGTGCCCAAAATAGATTTTAAAAAAGAAGACACGTGGTGTTAAATTTACGAATCAAATAACAGTGAACTACACTCGAACATTTTGTTGAATAAATCTTTTCTAGAACAAATTAATAAACCAATGTCAGCGACTGCAAATTATTAAACGATAATATTCTGTAAATTTATATTTATTTAAAGATTTCTTTGTGTGGCGTTCGCCTTTAACGAATATGAACTGCAGTACGAACACATTTTTATTAAAGCAATAGCAAAAACCCTACTAGCAATGATTTGCACAATTCATTTAGAACTAACCAAATTGTATTTTGACACTAAAATATCTAACCAAACACCTGTGTTGTTATAACATGATACCATTGCTTATTCAGTTAGATTAATATGAATATTGCGTATCCTCTATTGTGTGAAACTGATGACTTGTCAAGACTTCATGTGCAAATAATTTGATTGTGACTGTGCATGCTGTCAAAATCTAACACTTGATTTTATCTGTCTCTTTTTTTTTTATTCGACACTTATTCGTATGATATATTTGACATAAAATACCAAAACAAAACACCGTTTATTCCTTTGTAAGTTTTCATGACAACTCCTGTCTTTCTACGTAATGCATATACCCGTCGATTCAGGGTTGTATTTGACACAGAGTTATTCCATTGAACCGGTTGATTTTGGACAAACCTAAAAAAGGCAAAATCAAATGAAAAAGGTTTAAAGCTACTGGTTTAAACGTTTTGCTCATCACATCACCTGCAACACATAACAATAAATATAACTGGCTAAGGATAGCCAATAATATTATTATTTCATCAAATGTGAAAGACTAATAGCTATTCAATCATCAACCTTTCGGTTAAAAACACAGGCCAGTTGAACGTTTCTTTTCAACCTTCTTAATGCCAACGAAACATGACATAAAAATATAAATAGAAAAAGGAAACAACACCATATTTTTTTATACTTATTGTCACATTTACGAATCAAATAAGAGTGAACTACACTCAAACATCGTGTTGAATGAATCTGTTCTAGAACAAATTCATAAACCAATGTCATCACCTGTAAATGATTCAATGATAATATTCTGTCATTTTATATTTTTTTAAAGATTTCATTTACTTGCGTTCGCTTTTAACGATATGAACTATAAGAGCGTAACACTGTCTTTTTATTAAATCAATAGCAAAACCCTACTAGCAATGATTTGCACAATTCATTTAGAACTAACCGAATTGCATTTTGACACTAAAATATCTAACCAAACACCTGTGTTGTTATAACATGATGACATTGCTTATTCAGATGAATTAATATGAACATTACATATCTACTGTGTGAAACTGACGACTTGTCATGACTTCATGTGCATATAATTTGATTGTGACTATGCATGCTGTCAAAATCTGACACTTTATGAATATCATTTTTTTATTCGACACTTGTATGATATTTTTGACAGAAGCACCTAAAAGAACCCGTTTATTACTTTGTAACTTTTCCTGAAAACCCTTCGTCTTTCAACGTAATGCACTTTTACATATCACTAATTCGGATATTAGCGAGACTCGACAGCTATACCTGTCGATTCAAGGTTGTATTTGACACAAAACACAAAAGTATCACATTGAAACAGTTCATTTTGGACAAACTTGAAAAGTACAAAAGCTAATGTAAAACGCTTAAAGCTACTGGCCCCAATCTATTTGGTTTTACTTATCATATACCATAAACATAGCTGGCTAAGGGTAACCAATTATCATTTTATCAATTGTGAAAGACTAATGGCTATTCAATCATCAACCATTCAGGTAAAGGCAAAGGCCAGTTGTACGTTTGTTTCCAACCAGCTTTATGCCAAGGAAACTATAAATATAAAAAGTATAAAAAGAAAAGGAAAAGGAAACAAAGCTATAAAAGTTACACTACTTTGAAGCAACCTATATCATTACATATTAAACTTATTAAGGTAAAGTGAATGTTAATAAAAACCTATAAAACTTTAAATATATCAATATGTTCAAATCTATTTTTTATTGTCGATATAACAAACCCAGCAAACACTAAACGTGTCTGGAACGTTTCCGAAACGTTTTGGAAAGGTTCTTAATTGGTTACAGTCGTTTTGTCAAACCTTTTTGGAACGTTTTTGAAACGTTTTGAATTGGTAAAAAGATAACTTTGGTTATAAAAAAACGTTTTAGAAACGTTCCAAAAAACCGAGATAAAACCACTCTTAAAGCATGGGTCTGAAAGGTTTTTCTAACGTAAATTAATCGTTTTTTAAACAGTTTTGTAAGGTTATGTTTAAACGTTTTTTAACGGAAAAAAACTCTACACTTTCACGTTTTTGAAACGTTTTTTGGAACCGTTTTCTGACTCAAAATGAAACCGTTTTTTAACGGAAAAAAACTCTACACTTTCACGTTTTTGAAACGTTTTTTGGAACCGTTTTCTGACTCAAAATGAAACCGTTTTTTAACGTTCAAGAAACGTCATTTGGCTAGCTGGGAATACATTGTGTAGCCGCAAGCGCGTAAAACAGTCTCAATTTTGCCTGAATTGAATACAAATACACTGTAGCTATCACTTTGGCGACGCATCAATTTTGAAAGGAAAAGTGCAATGTTAAATTCGAATGGCTAAAAGCTATTTGCTTCAATCTATTAGGTTTTGCTCACATACAATAAAAGTAGCAATACTAGGATAAACGATTATTATTATATAAATGGTGAAAGACTAATGGTTATTCAGTAAAGAAATAAGAACATTTTTCTGTTTGGTTTCATATATTTGTGACCGTCTATCTTAAACCAGCCGTAAATGCAGCCTTTTGTCATGTTCACTTTTTTACATATTTGTAAAGATCATGCTATAATTAAAATTACACCTTAATGAACTTCACTTTATTTCCAGAGGTCAACTTCTGGTCCTTGTAAATGTTTTCAAGGAGTAAAATGTATAACTGAGATAAACGCTTTCAAAGAATAGCAAGCCCTATATTTTTTGCTGATTGTCCTCATAATATGATATGTTTCATATTCCCGATAATTTTCTTGAAATGAAACTTTGCTGGTGTAGTGAAGTAAGCACAAGAATTGTGACGTAAAATAAAATGTAGTGTAGTTTTATTCTACAATGTCTGCATTTCTCACGTTACTCACTAAATTATTGTTTTTGATTGTTCATTTACAGAAACATTCCTTTACACATCGTTTTATTAACAAACAATAAAATGATCAAAACAGTACCTTATTCTCTTAAATTTGTATAACTTCTCACTAATAAAGGCATATTTGTTATTTGTCAATTTCTGTTTTCAGATTTATAAACGTCTATATTTACGTTGAACGGAAGCAAAATGAAAACACCATTGGAAGGGATATTTGTTATATTGTTATTACAACAGCTTTTTACTACATTACCAGTTCTGAGTAATGGTAAGTAATTATTCTTAATATCCATTTTATATGTTTTCCCCCACAACATATACCCTCATTTTATAACATTATTTACTCTGATTATTTAAAAAATATTGTTCAATTCAAAAAATACGATAGGGAGGGAAAAAAATGTTCAAAACCTTCAAATAAATTTGGACGCTTATGTAGCTTATTTTGTAATAAAACAACATTTAAGTTCATTATTAACAAAAATTAAACAAAAACAAAAGCAAACAAACAAACAAAAAACACTGACAATAAAGTGTTTAAAGCTTTAAATTGCACGTACGGTTTCTTGACACTTAAGTGGTCAGGGTGGGGGATCCATATGGACTCAACATTTTATTTCAGTAATGTATATGTACTTACCTACTGCAAAATATGTTCCAAATTTAATTGAAAAAATTCCATTGGGAAGTGAGTTTTCACATTTTTGGCGGGAAAATTTTGACGCGACACAGCAAATTTTGTTTTGGCCGCCATTTTAAAACAGTTTGTCCGATTTTCGATTTTTTTTCCTTTGTTTTAGTTTTTTTAAAGTACTTTACCTCTGACCAGAGATTCAATGTAAAATTCCTTCGCGAAAGCGCTTTTTCGGTGTTGGGTCCATACGGACCCCCCCCCCCCCTTGACCACTAACGGGCATTTGGAAGGACCTTGACCACTTAAGTGTTAACGTAAGAAAGATCAGTAAAGATTGGAGGATCATATACAGGAAGAGATACGAGTAGATATGTTTGAGTCAAACAATACAATTTTTCAGATTAATAATCTTACTACACTCCTACAGAAGATTGGGTGGCTCGTCATTCCTCACTTTCATCTTGACACCACTGATTTGGGTGCATTGTCCAGACAATGGATGGAACATGTTCCAATCAGTTGTTCGGTGTCACATCAACTTTATATAAACCTCCATATGTTTGTTAAGTAAAGCAATCTGGTCTTCTTTATGAGAGTCACTTAGTTTGGCGGTAACGTTACCAAAGCTAAAGAAGATTGAATAGCTTGTATATCTTCTTGGTCTTATCTCTTTGGATTTTAAGTTTGCTGGTCCATTCAGACATCTGGTTGGGTAGGCGATGAATTACCAGATTTCTAAGAAAACTCTCAGCTATATTTCTTAAGCATGTTAAGTATGGAGTTTACCAACTTCGGAAATTCGATAGTTTGTGATTTATTGATTATTTGTATATTAATTTTACGCTTCATGAGAAATTCACCCCACTGCAGTTAGTTTGTACCATTCGTTTAACATGTTTAAAAAGTATGCTGTAAGCAGTATTGCATGCAATTAAAAAATAGTAATTATGAAATAACGGGAGCTATCCCAAAAAGTATTGAAATATGTCCTGGTTTTTAAATTGTATTACATTGTACTGTTGAATTTGATTGTATGAAATATATTGGTATTATTATTAATCGGTTAAAATGAGTTGTTAAAATATGTACTACTAGATGGAATCTAAAATAGTTTAGCGCTTGCTATAACCAGCAAATGATTCGATGTCGTTTTACAAACAAAATATGTTTTGGTCAAATAAAGGGGTAATCAAACGATGTGAATAGTGTATCATCAACCAAATGTGACTATAAACTCTTTATTTACTCAATTTTTTCAGGTCACGATATAAACAATATTGTTAAAAAGAGCCACATGCAAACTAACAGACCAAATTGATACATCAAAAGTAAGGATCTTTTCTTCTGACTTTCAGTGGATTTTTTTTGTTCTTGACGTCTTAAAAACAATACGATGCACTGATCAATATTTAATTGATAAGGCAAATCCCCGAGATTAGTGCCGTTGCGTCAAAGGGATGATTATAGCCTTAGGCATGTAAGTACGAGGGTCATTCAAAAAGTTCTACCTGTTGTATCATAACTTTTGTTTTGTTAAAGATAGCTACTTGAACATTAGTACAAATATAGCTTAGAATGTCATCTACATATGATCAAAAAATCTATTTAATACCTTTTCTAGATTTATGCAGGTGTCCTGAAAAACACGGTAAGATTTGGTACACCGGAAACGGTCAAAATATGTGCATCATATTTAAAACTGGCTCAGGTACAGTGAATTAAAAAGGTCATAATATAGCCATGTAGTATTGCTATACAATAAAAATTATATAAAGCATAAGAATGGACATACAATTGTACGGGATGATTAAAAAATTGACCCAAACTGAAAATAATGGACACCAACAAGCACAACAATAAAAAAGAACAAATAGCCCATGCAGACAAATTATCAAAATCACTAAAGATACAGTTTAGGAAGAAACTGACTTTGACAAAACAAGATGTAAAATAGTGACATTATGAAGCTTTATTTTTGAAGAAATTTTCATAGTACATCATAAAGGAAACTACATTTGATTTTTTGACCGAAAATTGTGGTGTATCATCTTTAAATGTTGTTTTTGACATAAAAAACGCACTTGGAAAGTCAGGTCATAGAGAAGCATGCTATGCTAATATTCGTAACCTAAGAGGATACCAGACACCTTTTCAAATATTGGGATTCTGGGTAATTTCTATCAGTAACAAGTTTACTTTATCAGTTGCATATGACTTGTTGGACTATTAGGTTCACTTTCATTCCAATTTTGTTCAGTTACTTCCATGATTTTTGGGTATACAGAGGGTTATTCATACATTAGCTGCACATGTAATTTTAGGTGCAATGTCATATGATATTTCACCGTTTCCGGTGTACCAAATGTTACTGTGGTTTTCTGATCACCTGCAAAAATGTAGAAAAGGTATTGATATGATTTTTAGACCACATGTAGACAACATTCTGAGCTATATTTGTGCAAATTTTCAAGTAGCTACCTTTAACAGAACAAAAGTTCTGATATAACAGGTAGAACTTTTTGAATGACCCTCGTAGTTGCAAATCTAAAGAGATTGATAACAAAATTAACTGTGCGAGAATATTTCACACAGGGATTTTTAAATTAATCTTTATAGGACGCCTAAAGTTCTGTATACGTTCATTTAAAGTAAAAGAATATACTTTTGTTGTTATGTTATACTGATCTAGGACCAATACTTTTGAACTATCATACCATTAGCAAACCTATAAAAATGAACATAAGATGCAACACCTGTCATGATTTTGGTACCAATGGGAAGAAGAAACTCTACCCTATACTATGGTATGCAACAACCTAACTTTGGACATGTCAATTTTAAGTTTACATGGGGTTGAACGAGGGTTAAAATTACATTTTGATTTTGTTGAATTTTGAACAAATGCATTTCTGACATAGGTATCTACTTTTGTTAATAACTCAAACATCAATATTGCTGTGATATCACAATTTTACGAGTATTTAGTAGAGGGTTGTAATACAATGTTTTCTCTAACTGCTGTAGTTTTAGCACACGGTCATTTTACTACATGTAACCATTTTTTGGGACACCTGGTATATTGGTATTATTACTAATCAGTTAAAATAAGTTGTTAAAATATGTACTACTAAATGAAATCTAAAATAGTTTTAGCGGTTGCTATAACCAGCAAATGATTCGATGTCGTTTTACAAACAAAATATGTTTTGGTTAAATAAAGGGGTAAACAAACGATGTGTAATAATGTATCTTCAATCAAATGTAACTATAAACTCTTTCAAGTCACAGTATAAACAATAATGTTAAAAAAGAGCCACATGCAAACAAACAGACCAAATTGATAGATCAAAAGTAAGGATCTGTTCTTCTGACTTTCATTGGATTATTTTTGTTCTTTACGTCTTAAAAACAAAAAGATGTACTGATCAATATTAAATTGATGTGGCATCAATACATACACTTGATATTTTGATATACACACAACTAAAAGGGCATTTTGTGTAGGTTACCAACATATTCAACCAAGACAGAGAAATAATACTCCTCCAAAAATCTAGATACAGATAATTTGATTACGAATCGAGACTAATTGCTGAAGATACAAACAAATACAATTTCATTAATAAAACAGGTTTACCTCAAGGGATGATGTGTATTCGATTGTAGTTTCCATAGAAGAAAGAAAGAAGAAAAGCAGGTCAAAGGCTATAGCACCCGGGAGTTAAGGAAACCGTTCCTTCCTGTACTCCTTGTGGCATTTGTTCGTGCCAATAGCAACGATTAATGTTGTTGCGTCCACAGTATATTTACCGTCTCAAGTATGATCAATCGAAAGAATTAAAGGTGTTTCCAAAGATTTTCAAAATTTAAAAAAAAAAATCTATAGAATCGTTTATTTGCCAGCAAATACTTTCCGGACAGTGAAATACCATGTGAAAAACATTGTTCCCAATATCAATATCATATTTAAAGATTCGGACCAAGTGTACTTTAGGTCCCATCCAGAATGTTAGGGTTAGGGTTTAGGGATAGTGTTAGGGTTAGGTTTAATTTAGGGTTATGGTTAGGGTGTAGGGTTAGAGTTAGGGTTAGGGTTAGTTTTAGGGTTCAGGGTTAGGGTTTAGGGTTAGGGTTTAGGGTATAGTTTTTGGTGGGACCTAAAGTATACTTTTTTAAAAATTCTGTAGTAAACATTTACATCAATTTAACATCTGACACATCAGTATCATGTATCACATTGTTTCAAACATACATGGTGTAGATGCAGCTGCATGCAGGAGTAAAGGTATTGATCTGTTTTCATGTATCACGAGGAAGATAATGGATTGGTGTGTCAAGCGTTTAAAACATCATATTTCTGTAAAAGCTAATTCCAATTACACAGAGTAAACAGTTCCGATATTTTGAAAAGCTACAAATGATGTAGTAACATCTTTAGAAACAAATGAAACAAGAGGAAGATAAATTGCTATAGTTACAAATTAATACAAACTCATTAATGTAGAAGATGGACCTCAAGGGAAACAGCATATATTCGATAACATTGTATTTCCCATGGAGACTACAGAAAGGAGGTCAAACACTCGCATGGGCTTTGCGTCAGAGTAGTTAAGAGCACATCTCCTTTCGGTGTAGTCTTTTTCAGTTGCTAAGGCAAATCCCCGAGATTAGTGCCGTTGCGTCAACGGGATGATTATCGCCTGAGGCATGTAAGTAGTTGCAAATCTAAAGAGATTAATAACAAAATTAACTATGCGAGAATATTTTTACATAGGGATTTTTAAATTAATCTTTATAGGACGCCTAAAGTTCTGTATACGTTCATTTAAAGTAAAAGAATATACTTTTGTTGTTATGTTATACTGATCTAGGACCAATACTTTTGAACTATCATACCATTAGCAAACCTATAAAAATGAACATAAGATGCTACACCTGGCAACTTGAAGTCACTTGAACCCTCTATGATCTTGGTTGTACTGTCAATAAGTTAGTATAGTCCACTCCCATCCAACAATATCAAGATCATCGGCCTTAGGCATTTTGTATTTATGACGTCATAAAGTACTTCCGAATCGGAAAATCATGATGGCCACCAATTAGAGTTTTGCTGTAAAAGTTCTAAATATCCAATTTCAGAGTTTTTATTAATGATAAGAAATGATTATTCTAACTTGGCCTAACTTAAGTGTAAGCTTCATAGCATTCAGATAACTTTAAAATAGCAAATTAGTTTAAACAGTCTTTCAACACAATGAGAGTGAAATATTTACCTCAATATTTTAAAGGAGAGGTTGCAACAGTACTCCCTTCCTTTGGTAAGAAGATTTAAAAACACATGGTCCGATTTTGAAAGCTTTTTAACGGATTACTATGAAAGATTTCCACTAAAGAGGTTCAATCATTTCAATTTGCATTTGAATGAGCAATGTAAGCTCATTCAAATGTTGTTCTCCATAGCTGCCTGTGATTTGCTGTGTTGATTTAATTATGGTTACTATAAATATACATATTAGAACTCTATATTAGACATATTAGTATTTTTAATTTTAAAATAAATAATAATTCAAAAAAAGCATCATTATTTTCTCCTGGAACACTGCTGCTCACATCTGTTTACAATTAGGCTTTTACTTGAACAGTTTAATTTCACACGCCTCCGATTAGGGTAAATCGACTACTTTTAGTTGAATGCTCGCCTGCATATCGACTGTCTGTTATTAATAATTATCGTGTGTGATTGGTATCTTAGAATTAAAATGCGTGGGACAATCTGCGTGGTCATATCCTACTTCAATGCAAAGAATAACATATATAAACAAAATACTTCAAATGCAGGGACATTTGTGACCCTCCAGTCCGTATGAGCAGTAAATGCCAGAGACTTCATTTTGCGCTACAGGTGAAAATACATGTCAAGGTCATAATTTGCCGAAATTTATTTTTTGACAGATTCACAATCCTAGTGCTTACTACAAAATACCAGCAAAGTTCATTTCAAGAAAGGAAATGTGAAATAAATTAGCATATTCTTAACACGATCAAAAGAAAATATAGGGCTTACTAATCTTTGAACGTGTTTATCTCAGTTATATGTTTTACTCCCCGACAACCTTTGAAGGACCATAACTTGACTTCTAGAAATCGTGTGAAGTTCATTAAGGTGTAATTTTAATCCTTAAAGCATGGTCTTTGCAAATAATTAAAAAAGTGAAATGGCAAGAGCTGGCATTTACTGCTGTTTTGGGATGGACGGTCACATTTGTCGTCATGTCATAAACACAACAACATGTGAAAGCAAATTAAAACCTGAGGCATTTAACCAAGTTTTTTAACCATATATAAAAAGCTTTAAAGATACTAAGGTTATAAATACGTAAAATTATACCTTAGCTACTCGTTTCATTTTTTCTTGCTCCCTTCATCTGATTCTTCTTACCAATGTACAATCAAAATATTCTATACGTATTTACGACACAGACATTAAAACTTTCAAAGATATTATAAAAAAGAAATTCCGAAATTTGACCATTCCTCCAAAAAAATAATTATCTTGCACCACCACCACCATAGCCTAAACAAGGTGAAGGTGATTATCAATATACAGGGTGAGTCAAATTAACGGAGGGATTTTTTTCCAGGAAATCTGTTTATGTTCGAATTTTTAATTTTATTTGATAAATAGCACATTTCATCAGCTTTCATGAGCATTTTAGTTTGTTGCAATTGACCAATGCATTTAAAAGTTACAGCCGTTTAAATAAAGGTACCCGATTTTGATATCGAACAAATTTGCTCCAACATGAACTCTTTACTGTACAGCAGTGGCATACTGGGTAATATCTTATTGATTGTGCATTGAAAAACTTGACGCTGCATTCAGCATTTTAAACTGGCACACACACTGTTCAGATACAGGAGAAGCTTAAATGATGCAGATCAAAGTACTGATGGCCATTTCAGATATCAAGATCTTGACAACAATGCCAGGAGAATAAATCATTGCCCAACAATGTAGCAACCGGCACTGGCATTTTGTTGCAATTAAGTATCATCAGACTCATAGTCCGGTTGTAGATTGCTGCCTGTTTAGTTTGTAGTTTAGGGATGCCAACAAGGTCCCATCACCTCAAGCTTTTTAAAATATTGTTTATAAGCTAAAGACCACGCAACTCTTAGTAACAGAAACTAAGAAGGCTCTGGAAGACTATGATCCGGATGATTCAACAAAAAAACAACCGAATTAGAAGAGTTTTTTCGAGAGATCTAAACGTCATTACCTCAATAGTCAACCCACTGCCCGATATTTCACAGTCCACATTCAACAGCCTATTATTTTCTTGTTATTTTATTTACATAGGCGTTCCTGTCATAACAATTGAAAGAGACAACAGCCTAATTTGTTACCAGTACGCACGTAAACTAAATAGCGTAGTTTGTTCATTGTTCAAATTGGGTACCTCCACTCAAATGAATATAACTTTAGAATGCTTTGTCCGATTTCAACACAATAAATTTTTCTATGAAAGCTGATGAAATTTGTCATCTTATGAAGGAACATTTTAGCAAAATATAAAAGAAACTAGTTATATAAAATCACTGATTAGATTACACTTTATTTTGACTCACCCTGTATAAGCTTGATAATTATTAGGGTATTTTTATTCAACCACGGCAGAGAAATAATACTCTTCCAAAAATTTAGATACAGATAATTTAATTACAAATCGAGAATCATTGCTGAAGATACAAACAAATACAATTTCATTAATAAAACAGGTTTACCTCAAGGGATGATGTGTATTCGGTTGTAGTTTCCATAGAGGAAAGAAAGAAGAAAAACAGGTCAAAGGCTATACCTGGGAGTTACGGAAACCGTTCCTTCCTGTACTTCTTGTGGCATTTGTTCGTGCCAATAGCAACGATTATTGTTGTTGCGTCCACAGTATATTTACCGTCTTAAGTATGATCAATTGAAAGAATTAAAGGAATTTCTGAAGATTTTCAAAATTCAACAATCAAAAATCTATAGAATCATTTATTTGCCAGCAAAATTCTTTCCGGACAGTGAAATACCATGTGAAAAAATAGTGTTGACAATATTATCATACTTACAGATTCTGTAGTAAACATTTACATCAATTTAACATCTGACACATCAGTATCGTGTATCATATTGTTTCAAACATACATGGTGTGGATGCAGCTGCAGGAGTAAATGTATTGATCTGTTTTCATATATCACGAGGAAGATAATGGATTGGTGTGTCAAGCGTTCAAAACATCATATTTCTGTAAAAGCTAATTCCAATTACACAAAGTAAACAGTTCGATATTTTGAAAAGCTACAAATGATGTAGTTACATATTAAGAAACAAATGAAACAAGAGGAAGATAAATTGCTATAGTTACAAATTAATACAAACTCATTAATGTAGAAGATGGACCTCAAGGGAAGCATCCTGTATTCGATAACATTGTATTTCCCATGGAGACTACAGAAAGGAGGTCAAATACTCACCTGGGTTTTGCGTCAGAGTAGTTTAGAGCACATCTCCTTTCGGTGTAGCCTTTTTTATTTGCTAAGGCAAATCCCCGAGATTAGTGCCGTTGCGTCAACGGGATGATTATCGCCTGAGGCATATAAGTAGTTGCAAATCTAAAGAGATTGATAACAGAATTAACTGTGCGAGATATTTCACATAGGGATATTTAAATTAATCTGTATAGAGAGTCTGAAGTTCTGTATTCGTTTGTTTAAAGTAAAAGAAAACATTTTTGGTTTTATGTTAAACTGATCAAGGACTTATACTTTTTAACATTCGTACTATTAGCAAAACTATAAAAATGACCATCGGATGCTACACCTGTTTTCTTGTTATTTTATTTACATAGGCGTTCCTGTCATAACAATTGAAAGAGACAACAGCCTAATTTGTTACCAGTACGCACGTAAACTAAATAGCGTAGTTTGTTCATTGTTCAAATTGGGTACCTCC
>JXSR01S015623.1:0-10406 GCA_000969725.1 Ophiothrix spiculata
TGCATGGGTTACTGAGCCGGTGGCTCTCTGGTTTGTAGACCCCCGGGGTGTGCTCGCCCCTTCCGCGCCCCTGGCTATGCCAATGCGATGTGATCAAGACAAATGGTGAGTAACATGTCAGCAATTCTCAATCCTGAATTTTATAACATCCTAATTGTGTATTAAAAATGCGACGTTTTGATCCAAACCAAATCGTTCATGGTCATCTGGTTCCAGAGGTGAAACTCATCATCATCATAATGAGGTGAAACTATTTACTCTTAAAAACAATAAAAAACAACTCAATTAACAATCTTTACTGAATTTCTGACATTGGAGTTATTGCCCTTGATCATGTTGCAAATATGTGATGCGATCTGAGTTAAAGCAGCTCTCGTGTTGCATGTTGTCTCAGACCGCTTCACATATTGGAGCTATCTACACAGCAGCACAGAATCGGATCAATGCGCATTTCCGTATACTTTGCATCTAGACCTTGGCTACGGTACACAGGTGTCAGATTTGGATCTGATGCATGTATAGCATCCATCAAAGTGGTCTATTGAAATCAGGATTTCAGATCTGGACTCAAAAAATGCACATTGATCTGGATTTGCACTCTGTGTAGATAGCCCCATTGTTACGTACATATATGTAGAACATGGTTTCAAGCAACCAAATCATGTGGATTCTTTTTTAGAAATTGATCACAGTGCACAGTGCTACTTCAGACTCTGATATCAATACCGATGAATTGGCAGACAAGCAGTATCTAGATGATCCTAATGGCACGGCCCATCTCATAGATTCGGGAAATAACAGCAAGAAAAAGAACGGCAAAATGGTCACCTTCAAAACCAAATATGGAAGTATCTCAGACTCGCAGACAGAAACAACTTACGTCAAAGGTATGCAATAATAACATAATTAACATAATTTATTCTTCTTTCCACAATTGCAATAAGACAGTATATACATCAAGAAAATATACATATCATTGATACAAAAATGTAGAGGAGGACTGGAAAATAGGTCGAAGGCCTGTCTGGTTCGAGACTCCTTTGAAAGTGGTTAAATTCTTAAGTTTACATAAAAAAAATTTGATAATAAAGTGATAAACAAATGATTTTAGTATTGAGAAACAAGATATTTCTTGTAATTACTTTTGAAACATTTAACATTATCAGAATTTTTAATTCTATCAGAAATATTATTCCATACTTTCACTCCACGATAAGAAATTGATTTCTTACCAAATTCAAGTTTATTATTAGGGTATTTGAAGTTACTGGCAATTCTAGTATTATAGTTATGAGTATCTGCATTGGTTATAAACATTAGGTTAAAAGTTGAAGGTATGAGATTATTACTGTATTTATAAATAAATGTTCCAATATTCAATTTACAAAGCAAATTACAATTTGCAATTGAAGACCATGGGCCGATTTCACTAACATTAAGCGATGGTCGCTAACCCCGTTTTGATCGCTAAACTCCAAAATCGATCGCTAATACCCGCTATTTAGCGATCATTTTTGGACTTAGTGATCAAAACGGGGTTAGCGACCATCGCTAAATGTTAGTGAAATCGGCCCCAGGTACACTCTTGGCTTTAGACCCACAGTATGTGAATGATCCCTATGGCACTTCTCAACTTATGACTAGACTCAAATAATGTCAAGCCAAAGAGCAGCAGGACTGTCACCTTCAAAACCAAAGATGGAAGTACACTGGCGGTCAAAAGTGTTTGCGCACAAAACCAGCTATATCTCGAGAACTGTTCGTCATTTGCGTCATTTTTTTTTTCAGAATTTATATTTTACATGTATAGATCTAAAGAATTCAATATTAATTGCATTCACCGGATTTGAAAATATGGCGTGCTAAACTTCTGTATACTTTCTTCTGCACATTCAAAAACGGAGTTTAAATGCATAACTGCACATTTGTTGGAAAACTTATAACCTGAAAATGTTCTTTACGGTAACATGATGATAACGAGCATTGAATAATAAACTACATAGGTACATATCGAAAAGTGTGTGTGGTGTATTTTTATATGGTTCAGGAAATCAGCCATTTTTAAGGTTATGGAAAATCAAATATCAGAGGAAACATGGATTATTTTTATTGGATACATATGGCACCTATAAAAAACATGAATTTTTTAAGAGTCTTGGTTGTATGATATAATAATTAGGTTTTTGCCCGTATTTAAGCATGCACAAACACTTTTGACCACTAGTGTATCTCGCATTCACAAACAGAGGCGACCTATGTCAAGTGTAAGAAATAGCAGGCAGGGGGTGAAGGAGGTGCTTGGTTTCAGTATGTAGATTAAACAGATAGGAAATTTTACAGGGGAATCTGGATTCACCCCATCTTGTGTCGCTCATGGAGCAGAGTTATTGTACCTCCGGATATATTGTTTCACAAGATATCCAGGCAGATCGCGAAAATCTCCACTTGACGCATATACAGCGTATGCATTTTGTTTTACGCACAAACTGTGTCTGCATATATAGTAGCGTGTATTGCGACTTGCTCTGATCAAAGTACGCCAATTTTCCCGCTAATCATTTTGAAGACTCTCGAAGTATGGCCTATGGAGAAGTAAAATGTCTGAGGTCCAATAGCTTACCCTCCATGAGGGACAATCCAAGATGGCTGCCATCCCATAGGATTTACACGGCAGTCAAATTAAATGGCGTTAAGTCCAGATTCTCCTATATGATTTCCTTGGGCAATCCAGATCTGTCTGCTTCTCCATAAACTGCTTTGCATCTACATTGACAAAGATCCAGATCAATCTTGATCTGCATAGGGTAGTTCTTACATACACATCTGGCTAGGTTTGCTGCACTTACAGAGCATACAATTGAATACGCTATTACAAGGAAACCCCAATTCCACCAAAATTGTTTTTGAGTTATACAGAAAAAACTGAATATCTCTTTATAAGAGTTGCTCAACCAATCAAGTAATTGTAATTGTCCTAAGGAATGTCGATAACTAAATAATTTGATTACATATAGGTTGATATTATTTGTGTTGCCATGGCAAACATTAGGGGAGATTTTATAGCCGGATTTGGTTTTTCTTTTAATGGTATAACAAAATATGTATGTTTCAGTAGTAAAAGATGAAATAAACAGCAGAGAGTGTATAGAAAATTTGACAAAATCAGAAAATTAGTGGTACAGAAGATTCTTAAAGGCTTATGCAACCATATAAGGTGCTTTGGAGTTTTGATTTGAAGGTCTAAGCTCAGGTAGCCTATCATTGGGGCACTGGAAGTCACCATGCATGCTCCCATGATGCAAACTGAATCACCGCTGAGTGCCATGCCACCCGTTATTGTGCTACTCTATCAATAGAAAGTATGTCTCTGACAGAAGAAGTATACCATAGGTCTATCATTTTGGGCACGTTACACTACAATGTTCAGCTAAGAAAACCCCAACTCTACGGATTTTAACCATATTTGCCTGTATAAGGACAGTTAGAATGCAGAGATGGGTTCATCTTTTATACCACAGAAAGCATGCTGTGGTAGGAATGATTTGGGGGCATAACTCAGTTTGACCAAAATGGTGGAGTTGGGCTTTTCTGTAAGTACTGGCGTATTCAATTGTGAAAGATGTGCTGTGGTCAAGCATTGTAATGCAAATCATATACACTCTTAGGAATGTGTAAAGGGTTGTACCACTTACCTAAGGAGCTAAACCCCATATTTGGAGTAAAACTGCAACAAGAAATTATTTTAATGTGTCCTATCTAGATGGGTTCTATGGATCATAGGTAAAATCACTAGGGTGGACAGAAAATCAGTCTGTGGAATGCGACCCTGCATTCACATTCTTTTTTTATTCTTTTATTGCACCCAGAAAGGTAAAAAATTATCTATAGGTGGGAAAAATTATCTGCAGAAAAATTGAACTTTTTTGTACTGTTGATTATTATTGACTCTATCATTTACAGATGCGCCACCACTTAAATTAAGAGATGTACTACCAAGCTTAAAGAACATGTGGGCTCTTATTCTCAAAGGCTTGATCAGAATGGCCAGAAATCCGGGGTAAGTCATCCGCATCACTTAATCCCATGACAATTTGCAGCTCGTTTTTAAGAGCACTTGTAACATATGAAAACAAAAGACCCAAGAAAGTGCGCAATCTTGACTCTATAAACCTTGAAGTATGCAACAAGCAATCAGGCTCTGTTACAAGATCCATAGCATATCCCTTGTATTCTCCCACATTATGAACTGATGGTTTTGTATTGTGTAAGAGACTAGCAATAATTGATTAAGATTGATTAAGACCAAATCACTGCATATTAATACATTTGATACATGAATCTTTCATGATTTTGATATTATTTTTAGTTAATTTTTTTGCCACTACATGGACAAATCTTGAATATAAGTTCATTTGAATATTCAACTTGATTGGGTACATTGTTATGATTCCAAAAGTACGGACTAATTTATTTCTGCGCATGGCCATATTGATTTATGTGTGTTAACCCTAAAGCTCCCAAAGGTTACAAAAAGCTACAAGAGCAAATCACCAAAATCACCTAAGTTCGAATACGTCATAGATGGGGGTCCTATATGGGGACGAAATTGCTGCCTAGGCAGCGCCCCTCGGATGGCTTGGTATAGGTGAACACGGGATAGGGATGCGAGAGGTCCCTGGTTTGAGCCCCGGTGGAAACCACCAATTTTTGACACCCTTATTTCGGAGGAGATAGGCTGAGAACGAAAAGGGGTAGGTAGGAGGTTAGGAATAGTAAGTGACCGGATGACTTTACACATAACCCTAAAGCTCCCAAAGGTTACAAAAAGCTACAAGAGCAAATCACCAAAATCACCTAAGTTCGAATACGTCATAGATGGGGGTCCTATATGGGGACGAAATTGCTGCCTAGGCAGCGCCCCTCGGATGGCTTGGTATAGGTGAACACGGGATAGGGATGCGAGAGGTCCCTGGTTTGAGCCCCGGTGGAAACCACCAATTTTTGACACCCTTATTTCGGAGGAGATAGGCTGAGAAAGAAAAGGGTAGGTAGGAGGTTAGGGTTAATTAATAGGCTGCTTGTTGCATACTTCAAGATTTATAGAGTATAGATGGTGTCCTATCATTGACATCAGTGCCTGTAACAATGTTGCGTCACCATCACAACATTTTCAAGTGTGCAAATTTCTTGATATCAAAAAATTTGCAACAAGAAACCAGCAAATAAATTGCCCTTTCTTTCAGGTTGCATCAGCATATGGCAAACTGTTTGTTTGAATCAAGGAAATTTCATCTTGTGTCGCTCGTGGAGCAGAGTTATTGTACCCCTGGATGTACTGGAGTTTGGCCTGATATCCAAGCAGATCGCGTACGTAAATCTTCACTTGACGCATATGCAGCGTGTGGATTTTGTTTCACGAACAAACCGTGTCTGCATTTCAAGCAGCGTGTATTACGACTCGCTCTGACCAAAGTACGCCATTTTTCTTGCTAATCCGTTGCGAAGACTCTCAAAGTGAGGCACGCTGAGCCGTAAAATACCGGCGGTACAATAACTCAACCTCCATGAGCGACAATCCAAGATGGCTGCCACCCCATAAGATTTACACGGCGGTGAGATCAAAATGGCGGAGAGTATCGGTTCCCCTTTATAAATTCCTTGGTTTGAATTCATTTTTTTTTGCTACAACCCATGAGAGAATTAATTATGCTAATGGAGTTGAAGCTTTACTAAAGTTTCTGCCATAATCTCATGCATTTGGAATGTTTATTTACATCGTGTGAAGAATTGTGACGCTGAGTATAATGTCGAGTTGTAATGTATACTAGAATGCAAGACTGACCCAAGTCCACTTTAAAAAAAAAAATGAGTTATACACAGAGAGACTTTCTTATAACTTCAGCTACCTTGTGTGTGAAGGACTAAAATAGGTCCGATCAAGCACACGTCAAGAGATGGCGCCCTTCATTTCAAAAACTGTTTGCCCACTTGTGACATCACAAGTGGCCACTGCTCATTTTCCCATAGAAAACAATGCAAAATTTTATACCATTTTAGCTTAAATTAGCCTCACTTTCATGACTTGTAGTTGAATAGATGTTGTTTATTGGTCATTTCCAAACACAACCCTGTATTCGTTTCATTTCGTAACAGGATTTAAAAGGGATAAATTTTGAAGTAAAACATTTCCCCATAGACTTACACACTTAAGAAGTCTGCTGAATTCTGCAGACTTACCATTGTAAAATCTGGCCCTGATCATACGGTTTTTGGCAATTTTGCAAAATCTTCATTTTACTCTAACTTTAAAAGTACTTAACCTAGAAAGTTGGTTGAACCACCATTTTGTTGCAAATTTTGTCAGCTTTAATTTAAACCCACTTTTAAGAAAATATTTTCATTTTCTAAAATTTATGAACATGCCTAACTAAAATGAATCCCTACCATAAGTAACCCCAAAAGTCCTATAATGTATTCAAAAGTTGTCAAAATCCATGGACTTGGGTCAGTTTTGCATACATATGTTGTTTTATTAAATGTATCATAAGTAGTCAAAACCATGTTCTTGGACAAAATTTCTCTTGAAATTGGAAGACAATCGGTGTTAGGTGTAGGTTCTGTCTATATTGCTTAGAAAACATGCACAAATTGAAAATCGGTAGTCTCATTTCAAAATGGTGGTTGAAAACCCTATTTAAGGAAAAGTTTCACAGCAAATATGTGAAAATACTGTTTTTCCAACTGATTTTTTCAATGAAATTTGGCTCAGACAAGCAGAAAATATTAGATCCAAGCAAATCCAGATGGATCTCACCCCCTTTTTACATAAAATTGAATACATAAAGCACATATGAATGCAAGACTGACCCAAGTCCACTGTCTAAAATGACCCGCTGCTAAGCATTGCAAGCACAAATACTATAGAAAAAAATCATGTTTCATATGGCAATTGGATTCATTAACCTACCTTGCGAACTAAATTTGCATAACTTAAACATCAGACATACTATGAAGTTGTTTTTGTTTTTCTTAAAAACTACTCCAATGGACTTGGGTCACTCATGCATTCCGATATTCAAATGCAACTTTTGAGTATTGAAAACATACATATCGCACCCAATAAAGGAATTTGACCTTTAACATGAACACAATATGGAACTGCTAGTCAACATGTGCTTTTTTCGTTCCCTTTTTCGTTGTTGTGTAGTCGCAAACGATCTCGGCACATGCAACATACAGATTTGATATGCAGGGAATTTAATGATTTCAATAGTATAGTATAATTGTGTGTCATGAATTATCTTTGTGCTGCGTTAGCAGCATGACTTTTAATTAAGGGCCCTGTCAACCCTTCGTTTTCAGAAATGGTTTTTGCACTGTAACTTAGCAACGGATAATTAAATCCAAATAAAAGTATACATTTCTAGAAGTGAATTTGCATACTTAACATGATGGTCAGGTTATATTTTCATATATTTCATATTTTGGTCCTAAGGTCCAAAAAAGTCCAAAAATCATGTGTTTGGCCCAAAACTTTATGGGAAAGTTATCTAAATTTTGTTTTGGTGAAATTTTGAACCATTTTACTTTTAAGAATCTAGAAAGCAATATCTAGGAACGCATTGCTCACATTTTTGATTTTTATATTATTTCTTGAAATATTGCCAAAAATAGGTCAAATTGTGGCATATTTTGCCAAGAATGATGTCAGGAGTAGGATTTTTGACATTTTTTGGACCAATTTTGAAGATATCTCAAAGACTAAGAAAAAAAATCAAAAATTTGATAAATGCATTCCTAGATATTGCATTCTAGATTCTAAAGTAAAATGATTCAAAATTTTACTGAAGCAAACTTTAGATAGCTTTCCCGTAAAATTTTGGGCCCCAAAATATGATTTTTGGACCCTAGGTCCAAAATTTCACATTTTGGTCCAAAAATGACCTGATCATCATGTTCAGTATGCAAACCCGCTTCTAGAAATTGAATTGAAAATATTGCTGAAAAAAGGGTTAACAGGGCCCTTACAGGGAACGTGTATGGGCACATTTGCTTTAATTACTTGGTGAAAGTTAGTTCTGCTTCGCAAAAAATATGGGTCAATTTCTTGTAGCATTTTCATTTCATGCTTCTGACCATGCTTCATGGATTTTTAAGAATGGGGATTCATGCCAACATGGGTTTAGTATACACAAATGTTTGAAATGATTGTTTGTCTTTTGTTTTCTCACAGAGTGGTAGCGTTTCAATTCCTGATCCCAGCAGTCCAAGTTATCCTGTTTTGTCTATGCATAGGAGGTGATCCTCTTGACCTTAATGTTGCCGTAGTCAATTACGAAGCGCCAAATTTGTTCAATTTTAGTTACAAATACCTTGCAGAACTCGACTCCAAAGTTATACACCAGGTAAGGAGAAATAACACTTCAAGGTGCTGCTCTTTAACCCTCGTCTTCCTTAGCCTTTTTGTAACAAGTCTTCCTGGAGGGTGGTTACCACCCCCTGTGATTTTGAAATTGGGACCACCAAGTTATATTATTTGGTACTATAGTATAGGGTAGGGTTTCCTCTTTCCATTGATACCAAGATCATGAAAATCGGTCAAGGCGTTACGTAATATTGATGTCACAAAGTATTTCCGGACCGAAAAATTGACTTTGGGCGAAAGAAAATGGCCACCTTTTTAAAAAAATCGTTATAAAAGTTCTAAATGTTCTATTTTGGTCGGGTTTTTTGCTAATTAATGAAGGAATCGACAATTCTAACATACCCTGTAAGTTTCAAGTCCATATCATCCAGATATTTTTCAAAACGGCGATTTAAAATTTTCCAAGGTGGAAACCATTCCCCTACCCTCGGACTTTGACGGCATACCATAACTCCATATAGGTGGTACCCCCAATTTTTTTTCATCAAAATGACCGCAAAGGATGTAAAAACAATTACCTATTAAAATGCCCAGGGTAGCTTTTTGCGTTTTGGTGCAATCGGCGATCATCCGTTGGGGGGGGGGTGAAAACCACCTTAGGAAGACGAGGGTTAAGAGAGGTTGGAGCCTCACAATTTCTGAAACATTATTTTTTTTGATCAAAACTTGAAAACTAATAAAGTAAACTATATCAAAGTAAACATTTTCAGAAAGGGAATTTCACATGGAATCTATTTGTTAAAGCAAAGAGAAAATGCTCATAAAATCAAAATGGATATTCAATTCAACTGTAATCTGAAACTGAAATCTCTTTAGATGCAATCTTATTGATATGAACCTGAAAACTGTTTTTTTTTTAAGTGGACTATGCACCTTAATTTACCCTTGTTATACTTGGATAGTTGGGTGGAAATCATGACCAATTCTTATTCAGTGGGTGTGGTTTTAAATGAAATACTGCAATCTGACTGGCTCTTACCCTAACTCCGCCCATCCGCTATGACACGATAGATGACAGGCAGCGCGTCAAGTTTGAAACATGTAAACAAATAGGAATTACTTTTTTTACAGTGCTGCCTTTGAGACTTGTTTTAGCAATTTACATTCTTATAAAGACAGGTTATTTAATTTATGACATAAAATAAGTCAAAACATTTATATGACACTCTCGATTTTGAGCCGATACTGTAAGTTTCATAAAATTGATTGAGTTCTTTCGTGACGGTCGACCCAGCCTAGCCTAGCCCAGGCCTTCTCACTCAACTCAAATTCAAACACATGTGCATGCACTGTTAAATCTCGAAAGCTAAGCCAAAATAATTATGTTGTGGTTAACATCATTATTGTAATACTAAAATTATCTTGTTATTTTTTGAACTGAAATTTGTGTTGCAAATAGATGATCAATATTGGCAGGATTGGCAAGCCAGAGGCCGAGACAGTAAGATTCGTGCAATGAATTTAGCACTGGTGACTGATGCTGCCGGGCCGAGCCGGGCTAGGCCCGAGCCCGATGCAATGCAATACCGGGATTTAATTAAGCTAACAGTTGATTACCTTGCTCAGTTTTGTATAATGAGACATCGGAAATCTTCTTTACAATGTCCAATGACACTGCTTTTTCTCAAGTTTAAGCATAAATAAAACTGAGTTCATGTCATGACTTCAAGTCTTCATGACTCTCACTGTCTCAGACTCAGCAAGCCAAATCATGATGATGAAATACACTCGAAAAGTTGTGTCACCTATTTCCTGCAATGTTACGTTTTCAGCAAGCACACCAAGTAATAATTACAATTAGGCCATGCCAATCTTCATCAAAATATATTTTAGTATACCTAATAGAGGGGAGCATGGCCGAGCGGTTAGAGCACGGGTCTCGTAATACAGAGATTGTGGGTACGAGCCCCGGGCCAGGCGGATTTCGTCTCCTTGTTTCCTTGGGCAAGAAACTTAACTCTACTTGCTCCGTGGTCGGACA
>JXSR01S015623.1:10456-22083 GCA_000969725.1 Ophiothrix spiculata
CCGTGGTCGGACAATCACGTTAAGCCGTGGGTCCCCTGTACGAATAGACTCCTTCATGGGGTATGCATGTTATCATGCAAGTACTTGTATCATTGATTGATTGATTGATTGAATCAGATTTTGTTCAGATTTTCCATGCCTAAGTTTTTCTTCATGGCTCGTGTCATTTGTAAACAAAACAATGTGAGATTCACCTGGGAAATTAATCTGTGTCAGCTGCGCGCTGAAAAAATCATACATATGGATTGATTCATTATTTGTACAGGGGTGTCACTAATTAACTAGATGATGTCACACTATTTTTTTTAAAAAACACATTAATTTTCTTTAACACGGTATAATTCAAAATAAGAATGAGAATAAAGATAAGATTTCTTGTTTTGCCTGTCATCTATCGTCTCATAATGGATGGGTGTGTACATTATTTTATTGTAATGGACAACCCCTGCGGGGGCGTCTATTACTCAAAATAATGTACACGCCCATCCATTATGAGACGATAGATGACAGGCAAAACAAGAAATCTTATCTTTTATTCTTTAACCGATTGATCAATTACATCTTTATTTTAATCACAAATTACAAGCATTTCATGAGCATTTTTTTTTAGATGACCCTTCGGGATAATATATAACTAATCTCTGCTGCATTAACCAGCAACTCCTTTTTTATCGCATCTAGTTTCACATCTGCTAATCATAAGGCCAAAAAAATTGTTTGGTTGCCCTCCACAGCTTTTTTCAGAGAGGGTTCGTCGGTCAGATTTTTAAAAATTTTTTTTTTAATACTCCTCCACAGAATGCTAGGTTGATCGGCCGCTTAAGCCTTCACAACTTCCCCCATGACATCCAAATCAAAACAATCAAATACCTCTTGTAGTGATTGTGACATCCTGAACGTTTTGAGGGTTGAAAGAAGACATGCAGACCTCTTCACCTGCTTCTGTCGATTCTGTTAACAGAATATCTAAAAAAAGCAAAAGTTATAACATGTTTTTTTTTTGTATTTTTCGGTAAGTTTTGCATATTTTTGAGGAAAAAAAATTTCAAGAAAAAAAGTTTGGGTCGGGCTGAAAAATTGGGTCGGTCGGTGGAGGGTAACCAAACATTTATTTTTTTGGCCTAAGGGGAGATTTATCACAAGAATTGCTTATTGCAGTTACATGAGAGAAAGTTACACCTATCCAGTGTATGATGAGCCTGAGAAATAATCGTGATGTAGTAAAACATTCCATCTTTATTTTTCACTTCTAGAAACCCGTAAGTAATTTGACGACGGCTATAGATGATGCCAAGGTCGGCAGGTACTGGGGAGTCATGAACTTTGGGCCGGATTACTCCACGGATCTTGTCAAAAGGTAGGTATTGAGGAAGTATGGTTATTTTCCTTATTGTTATCAGGGAAAACTTGCTTTGTGATGGTTTCCCAGTGATCATAAAAAACCTGGGGGTACTCTAAAAGTTTTTGGTAGGTATGTGCCACCTGTGTTTTCCAACTTAGGGTCTTATGGAGTTAATTTTTAGTCAAATGGATCTTGATTTTTCCGACTTGACGTCTTATCAACTGCCGTTTTCCCAATAAAATATGACTTTTAGAACTGAAAATTAACAAAAAATAGGTTGAATTGAATTATGTACTGTACAAAAAAGAATTGGGCTACTCTCTTTGAATTTGGGGTCTTTGGGGAGTGGAAGAGGAGGTTTGAAAAGGGAGTCTTAGGGGCAACACATACCCGTACCGTCAATCAATGTAAATAATTTAACCCCTGGTAAAAATCATATGGTAAAATCCACATAATCAAATTGTTGGTAGGTTAACATACAAGTCACAGTTTGTTAGATTAATGCTCATTACCTCCCATAGGATGCGCCCCTAATGGGTGATCTGTGTAAACATGGGTTTCATTATTTAATACAAAATGTTAAAACCTTGAGTAACACTTTAATAAAATATACAACATTACTGTTAAAAATAATGACAAATTTTGCACTGTTGTAATTTGAAAAATTATGTCTAAATATGAAGAAAAATCCCTAAACATTAGTTGTAATATGACACTAGATTTTTTTGGACCCAAAAGGCACCCAATCCAAACCATAGTTGAATACACTCCCTTGCAACACCACTATTTGACTATATTCTTCTCTAGATTTTCAGACCCAACAAATATTGATGATGAGATCATAAATGGCAGCAGTGTTCACGTATATCTTGACATGACTAGTAAGTATATGATAGCAAAGTGATATTTCTGTCGCAAGAAATACAAATGCGAGATATGAAAGTATACAATGGTACATATACCAGTGTTCCCACTAAGGATTTTGGCTATGAGCCAAAGCGACATACTAAGAAAAAAATTACAGCTAGCCATCGCCAATTTCGGAAAGATAACCTCAAAAATAAGAGTAATTTTGAATATAAAAACCGGAATAAGTGAACATTGTGTAAAACCAAAACCCTATATTTGTGGGGGGTTTTTTATTTGGAAACCCATTGCGCCAATTTTTGAGCTCTTGCGCCAATTTCCCGACCTTAGCGGGAACACTGGTACATACCATGTGTATCAAAAACAAATTGTGCATGGATTAAAACTGATTTTGACCTTGATAAAAGCACCAAATCATAATTTTCTTGTTATTGTAGTAAAGCAAATTTAATAAGCTTTCAAATGCAGAAAAAATGCTGGAAATCGGATGAAAAATAAAAAAGATATGACCAATTTTGTAAGTACGTCTCTTTTTCTTCCATTCCAATGGGATTTACACAGTTAAGCAAGATATTACATATCACAATTACGGGTTATGGCATTATGATAAAAGCTAAAAGTACTCACAAAATTGGTCACATCTTTTTTATTTTTCATCCGATTTCTAAATTTTTTTCTGCATTTGAAAGCTTATTTAATCTGCTTTAGTACAATAACAAGAAAATTATGATTTGGTGCTTTTATCAAGGTCAAAATCAGTTTTAATCCGTGCACAATTTTTTTTGATACACGTGGTACTTCCATTCTAGTAAAACGGCACTGGACTCAAAATCAGTAGGTACGGGTTCGATTCTGCTACAGCCAACAATTTGTACCCTTGTGCAAACCATTTAATCTCATTGCTTCATTGACCCATGTGTTTTATGGATAGTTACTTTGAACATAGTCCATTGAGTGACGTCTGACAGCACAAGTTTTGTAAGGCAACTGCCAGTATTTGGTGATGGAATAAAAACTTTTGGAAATGACTTTGAGGCTTTTAAATATTCAGAACTTTAACTTTCCTCAGTCAATTGTACAGGGTATGAAATGAAAGCTGATATTCCAGTGCCTGTACACATAAAATACTTGAACAGTTTGTGCATTTCAGTATAGGAGAACACAATGTTGCTCCACTATAATTAGTTTGGGGTCAAAGGGCATTTTAAGTTCTTCCCACCATTCAATTCAAACTGTTACTTCCACAGCTTATAAACAACCCACTGAGTGTACCAACTGCCATAGACTTACATGATAAAACTACTGATGGAAAACTTGCTATAGAAAATTTATTACATTGTCTTAGTGTGAATGAAAAAGACCTTCAGTAAGGGGATAACCACAGCTTGATGTCAGTGTAAACAAATACCACTTTAACAATTTTCTTCTTTCCCAAAATACAGTTTGAAAATAAAGGAAGTTCAAAATCTTTACAACACAAATAAATGTAGTAGTGGAGTGACCTTGGTGAACATTCTATCGGGTTAGTCATATTTACTGAGATGTTGCTGTGTGTTATGGGAAGAGCTTTAATCTTCCTTTGGTTTAGGTTTACCTGTTTCTGTTTTGTTCCATTTAATAGTATGTTTGGTACCTCCTGAGATGACGATGCATACATCATTAGTGTTTTGCGTATATGTTGCAATCTTAACCTTGGAGAACACACATGCATTTTATCAAAACTGTAGCGCCACTAGTATACACATGTGGCCCGTAGCCAAGAATTTTTCAAGGGGGTGCGGATTTTCAAAAAGTGGACCTTTTGGAGGAAATTTTTTTGTTTTTTTCGACCCTAAACTAATTTTAGTGGTTTTTACAAAGTGACAAGCAAAAAAAATGGTTTTTAGCAGTTTTCCAAGTATTTTGTGTAGTATTTTATTAAAAAACGACCTACATTTACTTATTTTGGTGCTTTGGGTGTTCTTTTGGTGGACATTTTGGGAATTTTTGTGGACCTTTTTTGTACATTGTCAAATTTGGGGGGGGGGGGGTGCGAGGCCCCCAGCGCACCCCCCTGGCTACGGGCTGGCATGTGATTCTGTAACAACACCATCTGTCGGTGAGAATTAATGAATATAATTACCTTGATCATCTTTAATAAGACCTTTGACCTGAATGTTTCATTCCAGATGCACAGATATCTTTAGTCTTACAGCAGAAGATACTGGAGGGTTTTGAGGTAAGCAAATGTTTCTACCTCCCTATAGACCTTTTCAAAACACAACTTTCCGAGAATTTCCAAAGCTGATTTTGCACTTTCCGGTAATTGCCGACAGAAAAAGTCACTCTTCAACACAACAACCAGAATGTTAAGTTCACGTTCTCATTAACTGGTTGCGTACGAATTCGAACTTGTAATTAGCCTTAGCACTACAGAGTCACTTTCAGTATGATCGCCCTGATGACTTGAAATCTTAAGTCTAATAAGCCGATTTCAAATGGAAATTTCACTCGTTGTGTCAGTAAGCTTATGGTACCATCAGCCAAAAGTTATTCAGAATTAGTGTTTCTACTAATATATGGGTCTGGTTCTATTTATTTTTCACTTTTATTGCACTGAAATGCGAGAACATTTTCGGAAAATGTTGTTGACTAAATCATGCATACTAATGAGCTTGTACGTGATTGGTTAAAAAAATGGCCATGTGATCAATGTTCTGGAGATTTCCGAATTTATTTTGAAAAGGTCTATTGGACTCCTTCTAACCCCCCCCCCCCCCCCACCCCACCAACCACCACCCTACCCCCGTTCGCCAAGGAATTTAAAGGTGTCTTTAAATGCCTAAATTTGTAAAGAAAATGAAAAAATGTGCTTGACTTTTGTTAAAATGATGTGAGATGATAAACCACTTTCGTATGTCCCATAATGCATCTTGAAAGTACCGTAAATCCAGGAGTTTCTGCACGAGCGACCATGTTACAACTTGTGTGCAGATGACGTCATGTGCAAAACTTAATGATGTGGTTGCTCACACAGAAATTCCTGTAATTTACAATACTTTCAAGATGCATTATTGGACATACGAAAATGGTCTATTCTTAATGGAAAATTGGCCGTTGAAAATTGACTATTAGTGTTGTTTTTTTGTTGTTTGCATACTTATGGGACCTTTTTTTGTTTTTCTTTTTTTGAAAAGCTTAAGAAAAAACTTTTGGTGTCCCCTCAATAAAAAAGGGGGAGAATAGAAAATTCTGTCTTGTTTTCTCTTGTTTAGCTTGAATTACTGTAGAATTCAGCTACATAACTCAGCAGGTCAGTTTGTAAGCTTAATTAATATTCCAATGGTTGCAGCAGGAATGCTCCTGATCAATGGGTTGTCTCGTATTCTGTTTATGTGTTTGTGTGTTGTACCGGAACCTTCTGCCACGGGTACTTGGTTATTAAAACTCTCGGTTTATCTGAGAGGCCGGGTAGCTCAGTGGTTAGAGCGCTGGCATGGCAAGCCAGAGGTCCGGGGTTCGAGTCCCTGTCCGGCCAGGATTTTTTTCAAATAAAATGAAATCCTGGCCTGTTTGTGATTTGTCTGATTGTTATTAATGTTCTAGCGTACGATGCGTATTTCTCCTTTCCCTTATTTCATGTAACAATAGTTTTGTTCAGATTGGGCCCTACCCAGCTACATCCACACAAGGGATGACAATTAATCCTATCTGTCTATACATGGAGGTTTTGACAAATTTTTTTATTTTATTTTCCAGCTATTTATAACAGATGTGTTAGAGTCACTCCATATGGACCCAAAAATAGCAACAATACCAGTCATGGTAAGTAGGAGAGGATGATAGTGGAGGCATGGGTAGAATATTGGGGCGCTCTACACGGGGCGCAGATCCAGATCATGCGTATCTCCGAGATCCAGAACTGAGATCAGTAACTCCGTAGACCGCTTACACGTACGCATGTAGTACTGTAGAGCAGATCCAGATCTGCCACTCGTGCGCCACAATCTACTGCAAAGCGGCTTACGGAGATGCGCATTCTTCTGGATTCGCACTCCTGTGTAGATTGCCCCATTATCATTGACCACCTATTTTAAATTCTAACTGATCAAGCATGCATGTATTTAGTTATGTCAAACTGCGCAGCTCACTTGCTCAGTGGAGTGTGATATGCAGTGAACTCTGGATTTAGCAGGATTCAATCCTGGGGTGGTCCTCACATATATAAGGTATATGGGGATGTGCCACCCAAATGGCTTAATTTTTCACAAAAAATCCCTAAACATGTCAAAATAAATTTCATGGTTCGTTTAAAGTTTCCATTGGCGTAGCCAGGGGGGTGCAGACGGGGCGCGCGCACCCGGGGTCTACAACAACAATAAGATAAGGTGAAGAAAAAAATTAATTAAAAGCAATGGGAAAACTGCAAATAAGGGTGCAGTAGTCCTAATTACTGCTAATAATACATTTGACGAACCGTTTGATATAGGCAGGTGCCCCTAGCAGCCCCTGCACCCGTTGCCGTGCTGCACTAGGATTTATTGCGCACCCCGGGGTACGCAATCCTGGCTACACATATGCAAACCTATTCAAAACTGAACATGTGTCCCATTTTGGGCCCTAAATCTCTAAACATAGGTCACATTTTCAAGAAAATGGGACAAAATCCACAAATATTTTCTTTTGAAAAATCAGCTTAAAATTAAAAACTACCTTAAAAAATGTGTAAGGGTCCCAAGGTCCAGCCCCCCCTTTTGGGGACAAAACACAATTTAGCTTTCTTTAAATGTTAACCTCCACCTAGAAACCTCAAGACAGGGAACATAACTGGTTAGGGGATTATGTTCTTTTTATGGTTTGGCTGGCAATTCACACATTAAATTATTATCTCGCACAGGACACAGATGAATTGTTCCCATCAAACCTCTCATATTTACCATGTATACATGGTTGCAAACAACAGCCCTGTGATCTAGCCAATGATGGCTCACTCTGAAATGTTTTTCTTGTTTAGAATCACTGGGCATTCTCTTGAAATTCTGGCATTTTAGTTCATTTTAGTGCATTTCTAACTCGCAGCCTTTACGCTCCCTATACATTGCTAATATTTTTGCACTTAAACGGTATGGCAAAATCTGATTAATGATTAGCTTATAAAATTAGAAATTATATCATTGAACTCCCCAGCACATTCATTCCTGTCATACTAGTGACCTTTACACAAAAGTATGCTACAAATTAAAATTAAAATATCCATTTCGAATGTAAATATAACATAGTGGTAAAAATGTAACACCATGAGAAACATTCTGAATGAAAATGACTACAAAAATGACGAAGTGTATCCAGGTCTGATTGTATCATAATTATTCTGTGAAAATGACCACTAATTGAACTTGATAATAAAAGTATAGATTGTATTTTTATCCATAACTAGATCGAGGAGCCGATTTATGGAAACACCGACACAAATTTAACCAACTTTATGGCACCTGGTGTGATATTGAGGTAAGTTGCCTGATGACTACAACACTATGAAACTCTGGGTTGGAAGTTAGCACCTTGTGGTTCCTAAAAAAAGAAGTAAAAAAACAAAAGTCCACACATTTTGAGATTGAATTTTACAAGAAAGCTATTAAATAGAAATCAGAGTTTTGATTAAATGCTGTACTGATTTCAAAGAATATTGAACATTTTTGATCGATACACATTTTCAAAGCTCAGTTCAATAATAATATGACGACCGCATCATAGAATGTACATTTCAAATTAGGTGACTCGATCGTTTCCCCATGTCTTTCAACAATAAAGACATGATAATAAATGCGAATTCGTGGATGTTCATAATGTATATGGTACCAATTTTTATTTTGTACTATGTGTGTAGTTTTCCCTGTGGTTACTTGTAACTCAAGCCTGTATATCCAAAGTGTGTGATTTATCGATAATGTTATCGACTTGTCGGGATGTTTTCTTCTCGACATATAGATACTCAAAAATATATCGATAACAGCACTAATTATAGCAGACTTTGATTTCCTTTAATGTTCCTATTCTCTTTTCAGTGTGATATTTTTCTTGGCCCTTGGATTGACAGCGTTAACATTTGTGATAGAAAGAAAGGAGGGACTTCTTGATAGGACATGGGTTGCAGGTAAGCTTTCATGTGGAGGATTAGTATGGCGCCAATGTGAGGAAATAATTTGGCTCTCTTAGCCGTAACATTTGAGGAATTAAAGAAATATTAATAACCTGCATAATATAGCGTGATCCAATCTAACAAGATTAATTATTTCTAGTTTTCGCAAACAAATTATCAGTTAACAATGACTTCTGATAATGACCTGCGTGTATGCATTGCTCGCGGTAATAGTGGGTATGCTTCAAATGCTACATTCAGAATTTTAAAGAAAAACATACGGTTAATGCACCATCTTTTAATTCAGAATTTTTTTGGGTACTTTTCTGAGGGAGATCAGGCCAAAACAAACACCTTCGATTTTAAACAATGACCTCAAAAAAGATAGTGCGCAGTTATTATTGTCTAATTCAGGGATTGGCTGTGATCATTTTTTTCCTTTGTTGTGTCCCTATTTCTATAGAAGACTTCAAAATAGGCCTACGCTGAAAAGTCCAGTCAATCTAGGCCTACGCTGTTTTTCTGATTTAAGGGAGGACAGAGCCTCATGATGTCTGAGAAAAAAAATTATCATAACATGAAAACCAATAAAGTTAATTGTAAACTGTGAAAATATACATTTTTTGAGCCATTGTATTCTTAAAATCATTTTAACCTGATATATTAACAATAGCACAGCGGCATGCAAGCTAACTTATATAGGTTATTACCATTACCCCCATTCAAATGCACTGGTACAAAACCTTCTAAGCAGTGACACTTAATGAAACATTTTTACAAAATGTGTTGTATTAATAATTCTACACCATACCTTTTGACCTATCTCAATGGTTTGATGAGATCTATTAGTTAGTTTCTATCAGAATATTTCACATGTAAAATCAAGGAAGTTCACAACAATTTGAATCGGTACATGCTGCCATCTTTTCGGCATCGATGCTGAGCTATATTGTATTATATAAATCATCCATAGATTCTATTTATTTGATTGGTAAGATTGAAACACGTGAGCATTTGTCATTTTTACTATCACTATCATCCGTTTGATAGTCTTTACTATCACTTTTATCCGTTTGATAGTATATTGACTCTTATCGTACTGGATTGTAAACTACAGTGTACAGTAGGAACATATTGCTTTCTGCTACATGGATTATGGGTTAAGTACAATAGTTTAAATGTGTTTTTCAAATGACTAGAATCTATAGATGAGTTATATAAAACAAATATTAACTGCTTAGGTAAAAATATACCATCCCGAATTGAAAGATTGATTGTTCCATTTAATCGGCTCGTGAAATGGACAATCAATCTTTCAAGTCGGGATGGTATATTTTTACCATCATACGAATAAGCAGTTAATATTTGTATACCATCAGATATATTTTTCCAAAAGAGCATAATAGCTAGTCGGAAGATCACTCTGGGTGTAGATCTTGCCACAATGCTTTCACATGCTTACCATGACATGTCCGCATTTCAGACTGTCTGTTACAACATAAATAAATGCTGAACTAGGAATGCAGATTTCCATTATGAAGCCATCTTGAAATATTGCACACATTCCTAAAAATAACATACAAAAAACAAACAAACAAACAAAGGTTCTAAAGGTGACTATTAATTTCATTATTTTGTGGCCATTCTTACAAGTTTTACAACAGTGTCCACAAAGACGACTAATTTCTCTTTTAATTTCTTTGGCCTGTATTCACAAAAGTTGTTCCAGGAATAACTTTATTCCTGGATTTCGCATTCTTGGATTAGAGATAGGCCACAGTCCTAAACTTAGTTATTTTACAAAGCCTTGAATAACTAATTTGTTGAATAACTTTGTGATCATCAATGGAATGAAAGTAAAGTTATTCCTCTTTTGTGAATAATTTGTTTCCAACTAATTCTTGTTTTGTTATGATCATATTTTATTCCTTAGGCGTGAGTTCCTCAGAGCTGATTTTAGCCCATGTAGCTACCCAGACGCTCATCATGTTTGTGCAAATCACTCTCGTTATGGTCTTCATGTTCACAGTTTTTCATGTAAGTAGTGTAAAAATCAACAATTCCAATAATAATGAAATAATTTGAATATTAGATGCATCTAATATCAATGATATAAATGTAATGAGTGGGACAGTGTAGGGGATATATGATCAGGGCTCTATTTCATAAAGCTATTTGGGAACATTCTTAAATAAAATTTCCTAAAGTTACTTCGGAACAAGAACATTTTGAACATGTTCAACTTGTAAATTAGTAACTTTTCAGTTTTGTTTTAAAATTTCTGAACAATTTTTGAATGAAAATCACATCAACTGATTATAATTTATCATTTATCATCCAAATTTCCTTTTTAGGGAACACATTGTTCTCAAAGTCTAAAATATTTGTAGCTTTATCAATTATTATTGTTCTGCAAACCAACTTGGGAATATTCCTAAATCTTTATGAAACAGATCCCAGGACATTGATACCTTACAATCGACAGCTGATACACCATGGATAGTGGATAGGGATGTTGCAGGATACTGTCATAAACATAATATGCAAAGATTGATTCAGTTAAACAATGAAAGTAATTTTACAACAAAGACAAAAAATCTCATAAAACCTGGACACACAAATATGATTTTTAAAGATCAAAAGGCACGGTCGGGATGAATTTGTTTCGTTTGTTGCATTCTCTACTCTAACCTTAATATCATCCCAATCATAGCTCAACATTGATTTTTGACAGTTGTCACCGTAAAAGTATCTAATCCCAAGCTAAATTATACTCTATTTGACTCTGAGAGAAATTGACCCATGTTATTTCTCACAAATACCTATTCAAATTTACCTTTGACTTTGTCCCGGAAATTATGTTGTATTTGGTAAACCTCAAAAAACAAATGCATTTGTGAAAGTGCATTTTCTGTTGTGTTTTTAATGCATAAACAAGATGCCTAACTTGCATATTCAAGACAAATACATATTAAAATTGTACTTCAGGGTGACATGCTTGAAAAATCTTTTTGTTCATTGATTTCTTGTCGATCGTCGAAATCAATAAAAAACACCACAATTTATGTAGTTTTTTAGAATTTAGATTTTCTCAATTAATCGTGCAGATTTTGCTTTAATATCAGAAGGCAGCCTAGCCCTGGTGGTGGTCATGACATTGCTACAAGGCTGGTGTGGTATGACGTATGGATTACTGATCTATAAATGACTATATCTCCTGATTTCATTTCAGATACCATCAGAAGGCAGCCTAGCCCTGGTGGTGGTCATGACATTGCTACAAGGCTGGTGTGGTATGGC
>JXSR01S015623.1:22523-37896 GCA_000969725.1 Ophiothrix spiculata
CTGATTTCATTTCAGATACCATCAGAAGGCAGCCTAGCCCTGGTGGTGGTCATGACATTGCTACAAGGCTGGTGTGGTATGGCATATGGATTACTCATCTCATCGTTAGTAGACAACGAGATGTCAGCGATGCAGTTTGCGCTCGGCTCTTTCTATCCTGTTCTTTTACTTAGTGGTGAGTAATTAGAGACTTGCTATCTTAGATTTTTGTTTCCAAAATAATCTGAGTCAGAATCATCAATTTTATAGAAACTGGTGTAGGTTCTGCTTAGAATTAAAAACTCATGAAAATGCTCTCTTAAAGCTCAAAAATGTATTAAAATCAGGAGAAACTAAAAATTTGACACAAAAAGGGTACAAATTGAGCAAAAATAAACTCTTATTTCATTTTTTTAGCCACTGTGTCCAGAGTTTCTAAAGATGATAAGATATATACTCAATTCAAAACAATTCAATAAAACCCATTTGTGAAGCCTTATATGATTTGATACTAAACTTTGCTCTTAGTAGATTTTTGATGTCTGGACATATATATATATAATCACATCTAAAATTGGCTCTCTTACCATAAGTAAAGTACTCTGTATTTTGGATGGACCTTCAAAACTGTATCCAACACAGTATTATGTGTTGTAAATGTTAGTCTAAAGGAGTTTAGAAAAAGGAAGTTGCTATAGACTCGATGATCGGGTCAATAGCCTCGCCCTAAATGGCTATAGACCCGATCATTGGGTGTGAGAAAGTGAATGGCTGTGGAGCCGATTGGCGAAAAGCGCGGTCGACACCAGAGGTTGGTTACATGGTGGGCTCTTGCTGAAATCTTATTATGGCGTGGGGTTTTAAAGCTGTTTAAATAGGTTCATTGTTTTTGTTTGTTTTGTTTTTCTTAATGGATGTGTACATTTAGGTGATGGGATGCTGTCTGCCTACCATATCTGCCAACTATCCCGATTGAATCGGGATCATCCCGATTTTCAACTTTTCAGAAGGGTAAAAATCGGGATATTCCGATTTCCCGATAAACGCAAAAAAAAATAAAAATTAAAAAAAAGTAAGAAAAACCTTCCGACCGGCCCTCTCTGAATAAAAAAAAAAGAGCTATAAAGTAATCGAGGGCGCTGTTGATATTATATGTTCTGTTTGAGAGCGCAGTTCAGTAACAGTGTATTTTCGTATATATGTATTGACACTAGTAGTGCACAGGAGATTGGGTTTACAACGGACATTTTCTATCAGTGATGGTTATCGCGTGTATTGGTATCGTGTTTATATACTAACGATTCTTGTCTCATCATGGGGAAAATCAAGCAAAAATTTCGTGAGGAATATAAACAGGGATTTCCATGCATTACCAGTTCTAGCAAGGGTGTTTTCTATGCTTTCTGTAAGCCGTGCCGATGCAACCTAAGCATTTCAGGCGGAGGAGCAAATGAAATTTCAGGACATATTGACAAGCCCAAACATAAGCGAAACGTCGAAACTGAACAAAAAAGATGACTTCAAAGTAATTAGATCAGATGTATATTTTACCAATTTCATAGTAGAACATAGTATACCATTAGCAGTGGCAGATCACCCAGGACATTTATTTAGAAAAATGTTTCCTGATACAAAAATTCCAGTTTTAATGAAAATTGTAAAATGTATTTTATTGAAAGTTTTAGAGGAAATAGCCCTTTCTACTGCCTTAAAAAAAACAAATCTCAGGAGCTTCAGGGAGCTCCTCCCCCTGGGCCCCCGCCAGGGGATCCACCCCTGGACCACGCCGGGGTCTAGGCAGCCCCCTAGACACCCGGCCTATTACATCCCTATTTCAAGGTTTCCAATGTTGGCAGTTATGGCCTACTATAGTTTTCCTGGAAGTCCATGCGGCTTGCTTTCAAACATTTTCCCCTTTAAGATGTACAATGACTTATTACACAAGTACAGTGAAGTGCATCGTCCAACCGATCATTGGGCAAACAATGCGAAAAGGCTATCATCAGGTCAATATCCTCGCCTGAAATGGCTATTGACCCGATCATTAGGTCAATATTCTCATTCGAAATGGCTATTGACCCGATCATAATATCCTAATTCGAAATGGCTATTGACCCGATCATCATCAGGTCAAAATATTCTCGCCTGAAATGGCTATTAACCCGATCATCGGGTCAATATCCTTGCCCAAAATGGCTACAGCCCAGATCATCGGCTCAATATCCTCGCCTGAAATGGCGGGTCAATATCCTACGCCTTAGAAAAAAGGGGGTATATTTGTCGTCATTCTGTAGTTGTATTAGCTGAGCAAGTATCTTGCCAAATTCTTAAAAAGTAGCAATTGCCTTTTTTTGTCTCGCCTGAACTATAAGTTCAGAAGAGAGACTTAGCAGTCACTATGTCTGTACGTTAGTATGTGTATGTGTCCTTTGTATGTGTGTGTGTGTGTGTGGTAATTTTGGTTAAAGTTTTGACTTAACTTGACAACCGTAACATGCACGATGACGAAACTTGGTGACGTGAAGGGTCTCGGGATGAACTCGCGCTGCGACACTTTTGGGGGTGCGGTCAAGGTCATTCAAGGTCAAAAGGTCATTTGAGGTCAAATTTTTAAAATTGCTCAAAAAGTTGACCTGAGGTCATCCGAGGTCATTTTGAGGTCAAGCTCATAACTCATGAACCCCTGACCCCACATGGATTAGACTTAGCCCATAGAAAGTACTTGACCCAAGGTAAAGGTCAGTCAAGGTCAAAAGGTCATCTGAGGTCAAATTTCCAAAATTGTTCAAAAAGTTGACCTGAGGTCATCTAAGGTCATTTTGAGGTCAAGCTCATAACTCAGTAACCCCTGACCCCACATGGATTAAACTTGAACCATAGAAAGTGCTTGACCCAAGGGCAAGGTCAGTTAAGGTCAGAAGGTCATCTTAGGTCAAATTTCCAAAATTGTTCAAAAAGTTGACCTGAGGTCATCCAAGGTCATTTCGAGGTCAAGGTCAACAAACTGTTCTATTATGATGGATGATAAAGTCGGCGATCAACAAAGTAGGCGTTCGATAAATCAGGCGAGACTACTGGTTCGCGAACCGTCTTGTATAGCTTTTACAAACAAACATACATCAACTTCCCTTAAACAAAATGGATCACAAAGAATTTTCCACACGTGGTAACAAATGTGAAAAACATCATTACTCATTCATCTGTTTTCTTCTTTATTTTTCTTTCTAAAAATATACTTAACATATATTTACAAAACAAAGTAGAGCTCCATTTAACTATATTTAAGACAACATTTCGCACTCCAATAATGTGCGATCTTATTCTGTCATACACATGAAATACAGTCGTTGAAAGAAGCAGCAAGTATTTTAGGGATCAAGATTTAAGTGATGCCGTATAAGCCGCACGGCGTATAAGCCGCAGCGGATTTTGACGGCTCATAAATCAACGTATAAGCTACGGTTTATATTCTGGAAATTACGGTAATAGTACCTCAGGACAATTTCAGTAATTAGATGGAGTGAATTTTTTTTTGGCTGGATGTACAAATAGTGTTTTTTTGTTTTTGGTTTGTTTTTTACGCACAAACTGTGTCCATGTTTCAAATGGTGGAGATTAGTAGAATCAGTATGAAACCAAAGTTTTTGAAAATAAGTTTGTTAGCTATCATGTCTGAAAAAATCAGCATCCACAGTTTCATAATTATGCCAATTTACTCACTTATGTAATTATGTACCAAACCATGCAATCATATTATTCATAAATGAATACTTGTATACATTTTATCAATATTTAAACTAATTACAATCAAAAGCAAAATTCTGAGTGATGAGTTTAGTTTAATCTTTCTTTATTCTGGATAATACTCTTTCAACACATAAGTACTGGTCTCCCAAGAGGTCCAGATAAAATAAATATTTACAAATTATATATATAATGAGAATGTAATATTTAAAATAACATAGTATGTACACAGATAATTATATACATGTACAAGGACAATCAAATATTATGATTTTAAACTTATAGCACTTTTAAACTCATTCAACAAAAACTTTGTACGGATATCAACTGGAAGACTATTCAATAGTGAAGCAGCTCTGTACTGAAAAGTTCTTTTGGCAGCAGTGTTATACCACGGGGGTACAATAAGGATGTTACCAAACTGGCTTCTTGTGTTTTTGTCATGTGTTGAACGTGTAAAAGTGAAATAAGATGACATATAATCAGGAGCTAATTCTCGTAAACATTTAAATATCATAATAATAACATGGTTTTTCCATCGGATATCAAGCTTAATCCAATTTAGATCTTCCATCATTTCATTAATTGGGGTCCTGATATATGTACAGTGTACACGGTGTTGCGGGTTCTTGTGGCCTATGTGACCAGGGTGTCAGTGATATACCCGGCTTAGCAAGGTTTATATTCAGTGAACAACATATGTACTGAAGAATTTTAGGACCAAGTGTACTTTAGGTCCCATCCAGAATTTTAGGGTTAGTGTTAGGGTTAGGTTTAATTTAGGTAATTTAGGGTTAGGGTGTAGGGTCAGTTTTAGGGTTAGGGTATAGTTTATGATGGGACCTAAAGTATACTTTTTTAGAATTTTATTTGCAATTTGTTTAATACAGGTATTTGACTTTGATGTAAGCTAAAACAGACCTCACTCTTCAGATGCACATAGCAATATATATGAACTTCAACACAATTCAGAATTGTGTGCAGTTTCCTTCTTGATTGCGTAATCTACCTTTGGGTAATGGATAATTTCAAAATTCTGTTACCTAAAATGATTATTACATTAGAATTTACAAATGATTTCAGTCGCAGGGTTTTGGACTTGATAAAATTCCAACTCTGCAACTACGATTTTGAATCTGGGGCATGGAACTTGTGTATCAAGTTGATGTACCGTTGTTACTTCAAATAAATTTTAGACACGAACTGACAATCTGAACGCAGCCGCCGCTTTGTAAAAATTTGTCAAAAACAGGACATTGCGACAGTACGCAGCAGTAAAAAACCTCAATGCGACATCGTGCAAGTCTGAAATACGCTGTGTATTTGCATGAATTACACCCACAATTATGTTTCGCAAGGCTTTAAATTTTCATGTCCGAGACTTATTTGAAGTAACAATACTAACTGAGCTACTAGGCTTAATATGACATCTAAGCTTTAGACTATATCTCTTCATTTTGCTAGCAGAGTTTGATTTTTGTCAAAGTTATATTCCCACATATGAATTCTAAGTTTTGTACATATATACACACCACCTTTTGAACTAATAGTTATATTTATTATGCTAAACAGTGGCCATGCATAGGATCACATATACCTCAATAATGAGAAAACTCCGAATATGGTATGTATTGGCAAAGTTGGATTGGAAGTATGGGCCTTTAAACCCGATTTTAAGAGGTTTAGTGAGCTAAAAAGTTCTGTATTTTTAGTTGGAGAAAACAAATTGTATTTTCCACAAAACAGGTCTGAAAAAATTTAAACATACTGTAATTAGGGTATAAAATGGTCTGGAAGACCTGAAATCATGAATTGGTTGCTTGACATAGGACTTTCCTGCTCATGATTGTGGACCCCTTTGATCTTCAACTGGGTTGTGAAGAAATTGGATCTCTCCGCCAGTCTTTAGTACACCCAAAAGACAAGCAACCAAAAGGATGCTTAAGTGAAATAGTCTACGGTGTTCAATGTTCAGACAATCACTCTTGTAAAGAACAATACATTGGTGAAACTGCCCAGCCACTTGAAAAACGCATGTCACAACATCGAAGGGCCAGGTCAAGTGGTAACGATTCTGCAGTCTACTCACACCTTCATGCCAGAGGACACGCCTTCAACAACCAGGACATTAAAATACTTGACAGAGACACATGCTGGTTTAAACGGGGCATGAAAGAAGCCATCTGGGTGAGAGTGCAGGAAAATAAAAATAATAAATGTCGGTGCTTATATAGCGCTTTTCCAGATCGATCAAAGCGCTTTGCATTTATTCCGTTACCAATAGAATATACCCAACTTACGCGGCTGCCTTACAATTACGGCGCCTATTGAGTTTATTCCTAGTAACTACCCATGATAACGCTTGGGTCGACGAAGCAATTAGAATTAAATGTCTTGCCCAAGGACATAACCCGTTGGCCGTAGCGGGGCTCGAACTCACGACCTACTGATTCGCAGTCCTGCTCTGTTCCACTAGACCACACGAGCTCCTAAAACCACATGTTGGGGAACCATCATTAAACCGTCACGGCGGAGTCAGGGTCAATTTATCACATGGCTGGGACAGGATCATGAGAGACATTCCTCATCTTATGACGCGTATGACGTCATCATACAATAACAGCATCGTTAGTGACCAAGATCCAATTTCTTAACAACCCAGTTGAAGATCACAGGTTGCGGTCGCAACGTTGGTTTGCGCTCAAAGGTATGTCTGGTTGACTAGAATTAATTTGTCAATGAGGAAGAAGATTATCTGAATATGGAAACATTATTGCCTTCCTTTTAGTTGGGAGTAGTAGCAAGTTTGCAAAAGACTTGACATATAACAGGGACTGGCCTAGATTCTTCACACTGCTTTTGTACTTTCACATTTTTTTAACATGAATCCATAGAAAATGATTACATTTTCCCTTAATTTTTGGAATATTGGAAATATTTTTTACTAACTTTTAAATTTTTTCTCCAAGACTATAGTTTCCTTGTCAAAAAAAAAGGGGGCCCGAAAATTTTCGAGGTCAAAAAGATGGCCTGAAAAATGTTTGCGCTTATTTCATCATGCCCCCCCAACATGTGGTTTGTAAATTACGATCCCTAAATCAGTAACTCTCAAAAATATGCATAGCAGTGTCATTTCCAGAGATGCCTAGGTGTGGCTAATACATGTTTTAATCCTTTGAACCCTACGAGCTAGTATACCGGCTCACACGTACATTTAAGGTATACCCGATGAGTTGGTTTACCGACTTTCAAGTCACGTGTCAGAAACTTGATGTGCCTGTCAACTGGCATTGGTAGTTAGGGTTAAACATGATATTGACGATATCTAATGATCTGGTCATCACGTGGTACAGGGCGTTTCAATTCCTGTCTGAGACACTGCCAAAATAAATTCTGTCCATACCTATCATTTGGCCATTTAAAACATTTAGACTTACAGAACAGTTGCCTAAGCAACAAAGTTAGTTGGTTGTTAGGAATTTCTTCCAAAGTAATAAAAATCAGTACATGATGATTTTCTTCAAGTACTCTATGATGAGCCATGTTCAACTGAAAGTAGCACCAGTTATCAGTGATGAAACGTGGCGTCAGAATAACGAGAATTTTTCTGCTGCGTCGTATATGCATCTTCAAAATCCTCCTCCCATCATTGTTGTTAACAAGATAATTTTCGTACCTTCTTCTATTAAACAACAAAAAGAGGTTGTACTGAAGATGCCAGCGAAATCGTACGACTAAAATGGTGATGATAATGATGGCCAGTACACTTGCGCAGCCAACTAATATATACATAACCCATGGTATGTCACAATCCAAGTATATATTAGTTATACCCATTCCTTTCTTCGATTGTGGTTCTGTGCACTGGTAATTTTGTACTGGTACACTTGTTTCTGAGATAAAATTTGTTAGATATACTTTTGCATCAGTTAATATCCATTGTTCAAAGTTTTCAATCTTACAATCGCATACAAAAACATTGTCATGAAGGTCAAGAACTTGCAATGCCTTTTGTGACAATAATGACACAGGCACTGACATAAGCCGGTTTCTGTTTAAAAGCAAGACTTGTATAACATGAAGGAAGTTTGCAAAGCTTGCCGATGCCAAAAGATTGTCACTTAAATCTAGTTGAGTTATATTTGATAGTCTAAATGCATCATCTTCATCAATATTTGTAATCCGATTGGAGCCCAGATCAAGAACTTTCAGATTGGGTGAGTTCATATACTTAAGAACTTTAATGTTTGTAATAGTTACAGGAAATAATTTTTCCTCATCTCTAAGAGTAATTTGACTGACATAAAGCTCTTGTAATGCAGGCAGGTGTAGCATTACACTATCATCAGGCACGTTGACTTCATTGTTTGACATCTGTAAAGTACTGAGAGATGGACAAGTGCCATTTGTGACACTGATTGAATTCACACTTTCTAGATTCAATGATTTTATCTCACATTTGTAGTTGTAATATTTTCCACAAAGTGTTTCAATGGACAAGCCACTTACAAATTCTACTTTGTTAGTGTTTGATAAATCTATTACTTCAAGTGATTGAGTGGAGCTCAGAAAATATTATATTGTTCCATCTATCCTTGGATTGTGTGATAAATCCAGTATTTTGATAGGAGTATGATATATAGTAAACATTGTTAACATTTCATCTAGAATTACATCATGAATATCAAGATAATTAAGATGAAGCTCGGTTAAATTCCTCAAACCTTTGAAAGTCTCATTTGCGGAATCCCATACGCACGTAGCATATGGCTGAGCTCGAATGTTCAATGTTTGAAGTTGTGAAAATGAAGTGAATGGAGAGCCTTTGATCTTAATATTTTCAACAACTTCCCAATAAATATGCAGTTTTTTCACAGATTCTATCCATTTTGGTAGTACTGTAAAAGTAGTTGAGTTTAAATCAATTGAAAAATCATAAAAGTGAAATACCAAGGTCGATGGTGATGAAATCAGTGAGTTTAACGATTGCAAGTATGTATGGCTATTTTGTGTTATCTGATTATAGTAAATTAGATATGTTAGTGAACGAAGTGGGCTGAAATCAATGACGTATTTGCATGGCCACGTACTAGGCAGTATGTATAGATCGAGGAACTGGAGTTTCTCTAACCCAACAAACAGCTTCTCATAATCGTGATGACAGGATATAAAGATTGTAAGCTCTAGATGCTGCAGTGAAGTCAGGTTGGCAAAAGGAGAATGCACAGACTTTTCTTCAAATTTGATAGTCAACTTTTGCAAAGTTTGTCCAAGGCCAAATAATATTGCGGGATTAAGAGTAATGGTTTGTTGATAGAGCATCAATGTATGCAGAAAACGAAGATGGTCAAAAGGAGAACCTGAAAAATTGGAAATAATGTTCTGTGATAAATCAAGCTTTTGTAGCTTATAGAGATCTGCAAAGCTGTTGCTACTAATGAAAGGTATATCATTATTATTTAAGAACAAGTTCAAGAGGTTTTGGAGCCCTATGAATTGATTATCGTGTAAAGAAGGTAATTCATTCCACGATAAGTCCAAAGTCTTCAATGATTCCAGTCCGTCAAATACATCAATTGGTAAGAAGTGCAGAGAGTTATGGGACAAATCCAAAATTGTCAGTAGATGAAATCTTGTGAATGCATCATTGCCGATCATTGAAATGAGATTAAATGATATATTTAAACTGTTGAGTTTGGTAAATTCAGTAAATGTACCAGTTGTTAAAACAGTAAGCTTATTGTGGCTCAGATCCAATGACTTGACTGCAACCCGATGTATAGTTGGAATACAATCCAATTCTCTCCAGCTGCAGTCAACGCTCGTGTGATTCCATATCTTGCACACGATACTACCTTGTGGGTATCTGCATTTTGTGTTCTCAAGTGAATCAGCAAAAAATACAACACATATATATTGAAGGCAAAGAAAAGCACATAGGAATTTAGACATCTTTGTTTGTGGTTGGTAGATACGTGATGTTATACAGCTAGCAAGTTCTGTGACACTAAAAGTAATATCCTTGCTTTTTATAATATGTATGCCAAGATTATAATAATAATATAGATGCTTCTTATATAGCATTAAATCTAAAAAAAAGATCTTAGAACTAAACACAATACTTGCAATTAAGATATCCCGTGACTTTTGCTTTCAATTATTGAAACATGATAACAAGGAACATGCTTATGGAAACTTATTTATTCTTTTAATTTATAAGAAATATAAACCGTGATCAATAACAGAAACTTACTTATACTATTCAGTTTACCAATGTTCTGAAACAGGAAGTTCTTATCTCTGATTGTAGAGGTTTAATAAGTTGAAATTGAATCAAGAAATCATGACAAATATATACAAGAAAAAGAATTGAAATAAAATCTGAAAGTAATGTAGTTGGGAAGGGATGTAACTCCTACCTTCATTAATTAGAAAGAACTTTTCATTTGACGAGAAAGAAATTGCTTCTTTTATGAAGTTGGATTTATGTACATATATTTTTAAGCATAAACTCTGTCCGTGCTCCAAAGGGTTGAGAAAACCAATTAACAGCTGAAAACATGCAGTATGAAACAAGAAAGTTTCCAAAAATGAGTTTGTTAGCTATTGTCAATCATCAATTGTCATAAATTTCCTTTCAGAAAATGAATACTTACATATACCTATTATTAATTATTAAACATTTACAAGCAAAATCAAACTTTGAATGAGTGACACATGGTGCATTCAGAGTCCAGCGATTTCATCACTGCGACATCTTGGTATTTTCAAGCGCTCTTCTTGTAACATATGTAAAGACTGCGTATCGGCATACGTGGCAGTGATGAAATAGCTGGACTCTGAATGCACCAACACTTGCTTGTCAAGGTCTACATTCAGTGAACAACAGCTGAACAATATCTGTACAAAATTATATGATTTGGGATTGTTTAATACAGGTACTTGACTTTAAAAAAAATGGACCTTGATCTTAAGCTGCGCACAGCAATATATGAGCTCTAACAAATCCACAATTGTGTACCATTGTCCTTCTTAGTTGTGTAATTTACCTTTTGGTAATGGAAATTTCAAAGTTCTGTGACGTAAAATAATAATTGCATTAAGATCTCACTAATACTTTCAGTCGCAGGGTTGGAACTTGAAAAAATTCAAAATCTGCAGCTAGGATTTGAATCCGGGACAGTGGAAATCATGTAGGGGAGAGTTGGGTAATGCCAGACCTTGTAAATACAGTACTTATTTATGAATATGGAAAACAATCATATGACTGACAAGAACAGACACCATACTAAAAAAAATATAGTAACATGTTTCTAGGAGCTTAGCATCTCTAGTTTTGGATTAACGACAAAAATCAAAATTACGAGTGTCCGGGATTTACCCCGTGGCCTTTAGGTAAAGCCTGACGCTTGGTTTAGACCAGATAATCTCCGTCTAGCAATGATATGTAGGACACTCTGAGATACCATCTACTTCTTTACATTTGTAAGATAAGATATTTGTCAAATTTGATGTTGACGAAAAAATTCACTTAAATATGAGAATACTCACACTAATATGAATTACTTAACACTTGTCCGGCATTGCCCAAAAGTTAGATGAACTACTTTTACAGTGCTTGTTCTACTAAGCTAAGCTACAATATCAATTATAGATAAAAATTTAAAAATATCAGTTTTTAGTTTTCTCCAAGCCAAATAATGCTTTAAAAATGATAGTGCTGCATGTTGATCTTTTTGAATAAGGGACCATCCACAAACACTTGTAAGGGAGGGGGTGCTGATGAAAAAAAAAAGGGGGGGGGCTAAAAATTGCAGAGGTCTGAAAAAGGGGCCCCTGATAAACCACACATAAATTTTACCCCTGAAAAGTGAATTTGTATGATTTTCTGTGGGGCTGACGCCTAGTTTCCTTGCCTAAAAAACTAAAAAGGGCCCCCAAAATTTTGAAATCCAAAAGATGGCCCTGAAAGATTTTTGTGCTTAAGTTTTTAGCATCAAGCCCAAGTGACAAGTGTTTGTGACGGTCCCCAAATCAGTAACTCTCAAGAATATCCACATTCAGTGACATTACCAGAGATGCTTAGGTACTAGGTGTGGCTAATACATGTTTTACGTACCCCTTTGAACCTGATGAGCCGGTATACCAGCTCACATGTACATTTAAGGTATACCCGATGAGTTGGTTTACCGGCTTTCAGGTCACTTGTCAGAAACTGAACTGGCATGGGTGGTTAGGGTTAAACATGATATTGACGATATCTAATGATCTGGTCATCACGAGGTACAGGGCGTTTCAATTCCTGTCCGAGACACTGCCAAAATAAATTCTGTCCATACCTGTCATTTGGCCATTTAAAACATTTAGACTTACAGAACAGTTGCCTAAGCAACAAATTCAATTGGTTGTTAGGAATTTCTTCCAAAGTAATAAAAATCAGTACATGATGATTTTCTTCAAGTACTCTATGATGAGCCATGTTCAACTGAAAGTAGCACCAGTTATCAGTGATGAAACGTGGTGTCAGAATAACGAGAATTTTTCTGCTGCGTCGTATATGCAAAGATAACTCGTTGAAAATTAAGCGTCCAGCACGTATGTCTCTATTCTTCAGACATAGTTTGAATGGTTCTTCATGATCTTCCTCAATGTTTGCTACAAGTTGCTCATCTACCCAATCTTCATCCAGATTGTGATAGATGACATATGCATGGTAACGAGGGATTCCATCTTCATCTTCAAAATTATCCTGTACTTCATTGACAAGATAATTTTGATATCTCCTTCTATTAAACAGCAAAAAGAGCTTGTACTGAAGATGCCAGCGAAATCATATGACTAAAATGGTGATGATAATGATGGCCAGTGCACTTGCGCAGCTGACTGTATACATACACAATAGTACGTTACAATAACCTAAGTCTATATGTGTTATGCCCATTCCTTTCCTTGTTTTGGGTTTTGTACATTGGTTATTTTGTACTGCTACACTTGTTTCTGATAGAAAGTTTGTTAAATGTATTTTTTCATCAGTTAGTATACATAGTTGAAAGTTTTCTATCTCACAATCACACACAAAAACATTGTCATGAAGGTCAAGGACTTGCAGTGATTTTTCTGATAAAACTGACATTGGGACCGATCTAATCTGATTTCTACTTAGAATCAGCACCTGTATAAAGTGGAGATAGCTGACAAAACTGACAGATATCAACATATTGTTGCTTAAATCTAGTTGTGTTAAATTTGATAGTTTCAGTGCATCTTCTTCATCAATATTTGAAATCTGATTGGAGCTCAGATCAAGAATTTTCAGAATGGGCGAATCGATGTATTTAAGTACTTTAATTGTATCGGGAGATATTTTGTCAGCAACTTTAAGTGTAATTTCGTTGATATAAAGCTCCTGCAGTAATGGTAGATGTAGCATTTCATTGACATAGGACACAATGATTTGATTTTTTGCCATCTGTAAAGTACTCAAGGATGAACAAATGCCATCTGAGATCATGACTGTGTGCACTCTTTCCAAATTAAGTGATCTTATCTTGGACTTTCTATTGCCATGGCTTCCACAAAGTGTGGCGATTTTGAAGTCACTACTATACTTTGCGCTGTTGTTGTTGTTTGATAAGTCCATTACCGTAACTGATGGATTAGATGACAGAAAGTAGATAACTGCAAAGGGACCAAGTGGTCCTCTCATGGAATTGTCTGATAAATCCAGCACTTTGATAGGTGTGCGATCACCAGTAAACATTGTTAACATTTTAGTTAAAACATCATCATCAATATCAAGATAATTTAGATGAAGCTCAGTTAAATTCCTCAAACCTCTGAAAGCCTCACTTGCAGAATCCCATTGAATATGATGTGTATTACCTTGAATGCTCAATACTTGAAGTTTTAAAAACCATGTGAAAGGAGAACCCTTAATCTGAATATCAAGTGCTAATTCAAAATGGATATGCAGTTCTTTCAGCAAGTCTTTCCAGTTTGATAATATCTCAAAAGTAGACGAGTTTAACTCAATAGAAGCATAACTAAGTTTGATTACCAAGGTCTCTGGTGGTGAAATTAATGAGTTCAAAGGTGTTAAGTATGAACGGATATTTTGGACAGTTATGTCATAATAACTGAGATATGTCAGTGAACGGAGAGGGCTGAAATCAATGACATGCTTGCATTTTAAGGTGTCACCTCTTATGGTTAGTTTGAAGTGTTTGAGGTTCTGTAATCCAGAAAATAGCTTCTCGTAATCATGGTCACATGATTTGAGAATTACAAGTTCCAAATGCTGTAGTGAAAACAACCGAATAAAAGGAGATTCCGTTGACATTTTGTAAATACTGAGTGTCAAATTTTGCAAAGTAGGTTCCAGACCGAGTAATGTTACAGGATTTAGAGTTACAAAGGATTGATAGAGTTTCAAAGTGTGTAGAGAATGAAGACCTTGAAAAAGAGAACCTGGAATTGTAGAAAGCATAATGTTCCATGATAAATCAAGCTTTTGAAGCTTATCAAGGCCAGCGAAGCTGTTGATACTTATGACAGATAATATATAATTATGATGTAAGAGCAAGTTTAAGAGGTTGTTCAGTCCTCTAAATGCATCATCATGCAAAGACGATATTTCATTCCACGATAAGTCCAAAGTCGCCAACAATTTTAGCCCATCAAAGACATCAATTGGTAAGAATTGAAGTGAGTTATGTGACATGTCTAATTTTTTTAACAAGCCAAGCCCTCTGAATGCATCATCATTGATTTTTGAAATGTTATTGAACGATATATTTAATGTTTGGAGGTTGATAAATGCATTAAATATTCCACTGGTTAAAACAGTAAGCTTATTGTTGCTCAGATCCAGTGATTCCACTGGATCTTGATGTATCTCTGGAATACACTCCAATTCTCTCCAGCTGCAATCAACATTTGTGTGATTCCATGTCTTGCACACGATACTTCCTGGTGGGTAACTGCATTCTGAGTTATCAAATGGATCAGCAAAAGTAACAATATATAAATACTGAAGGCACAGAAAAGTACACAGCAATGAAAGCAACTTGGCCATATTCATGGTCGCTACATGAACTTGAAGCAGTAAATGAATTTTGTGATACCAAAAATATCCTGTTTTCCTGGGAGGGGGATGCCTACTTAAATATCTGATGTGATGTGTCATTCCAATGGGTTTGTTTTCCATGAGAGAACTTCAAGCTTGGGTCTGCTCATAATTCTTAGATATGGGTCAGTTTTTTTCAAAAAATTCCTAACACTAGTAACACACCTTGTCCTGAAAAAGTCAATTTTTCCTGATTACTACTTAAGCTGTCTAAAGCCTTATTTTTCAATGGAATGCAGGCAAGGCCACCCCTATGTGTCCTTAATAAAAAGTGTTCAAAAGTTGCTTCCCTGACCTGTACAGAAAATTTTACCTTTCAGTAAATGTTAGTTCTGTGAACCGTTAACTATTGTTATGAAGCTAACAATGATTCTATTTTAATAATTGGTAAATTACTCAAAAACAATCTCAGGGGCTAGGGCAAATTTATTATGAGTTGAAGATGAAATCATTGACAGAAATATTTTTGTATGCAGTGATAAGTGTACTGGGTATTTGATTTTCTGTTTATGAAATATGATAAAG
>JXSR01S015623.1:37946-58338 GCA_000969725.1 Ophiothrix spiculata
TTAATGATCAAGTAATGTGTTATAATTTTCTTGCCTACAAAATTGATTTGTTAACCATACTCCACTTTCATTCATGCTTGTGAAAAGAATAGAGCATATATATCCTATTAAACATTTTTGCCTGTATCCAACATTAATTTGGTTCAAGGTATACAAATGAAACTTACAATTGCATCATTTATACTTTGGGGGCGAGCTTGACTTGGTCAGAAAAATTGGCTGATTTATACTGCTATAATTTCAAAACCTGACCCCAGTTTTCTGAAATGTTTGTAATAATTTTAGCAACACACGTCAGATGTGAGGTTAAACACATTTTTTTTATCAATATTAATATGGTACTTACAACAATCCAGGTGGGTTTTTTTTGAGTGAATGTGTGAATTTATAGTACACTGTAACTACATGTAGCAGAGAGCCTGAGGTACATGTGTTGAAATTATTGCAGGTTGACCAAGGATAATGCCGACCAAATGTAGGTGTCATAGGTTATCCTTAATAAATTGACATCTGGATGACCTTTGACCTGACAGGACACTTTGATGAAACTACTAACACGTTATTTTGGGTTGATCATGCTCACAAAATTTGGTTGCCAAAGGTCATTCCTAGATCAAGTGACCTGTGGATTACCTTTGACCTGATGGGTAATTTAAAATAAAACTCCTGACCTGGTAAATTATTGTTGCCCAAAGGTCATGCTGATCAGATTTGGTAGTCCTAGGTCTTTCCTAGACAAATTGACCTCTAGATGACCTTTGACCTATCAGATTACTTTCAATCCCCCATCAATGTATTATGTGTGTTGGCTAAGGATCATGCTATCCAAATTTGGTAGCCACAGATCATTCCTAGACAATTAATTGACCTCTAGATCCGGCCTTCTCAAATAGCGGCCCGCCAACTACTCTAATTTGGCCCTTCGATCGCCCCTGGAATACAGAGGTATATAGGATAAGCATTGAAAATGGTCTTAATTTGGCCCACCACGATGTATTTTTGAACTGGCATTTGTCCTTAATGACCCACAAACAAATGTAATTGAGAACCCCTGCTCTAGATAATCCTGTAACCTGTAACAAACCTGGGACTGTTGGTCCATACCAACTGGGGAGGAAACCACTCACTAGTAATCTCCTTACAAATGTCATATTAAGGGGGGGGGGGGTCTACCTCACCATATTTGAAAATTTGTTTAGATCAGGAAAGTTGAAATATTAGCACAAAGAAAAACTACATAATCTCTACTTTATAATGCTTTTTATTTGTAGTTCAAACGGACATTCGGTTCTTTAAATTAATTTTTAATGAAATAATTACATTTTCCTATGAAATAAATAAATTATTTTATCAAGATATTACATTGTAAATCATATGCATCCAAAATGTCTGAAAAGTGATTCCAAAGGTACATGTTATTTAGGGTAGACCCCCCCCCCTAACTGTTAAGTTTTCTTGATTTTACGAATTCTGACATGCCACTCTTTGGAGAATCATAACTCAATTTCTAGGTGTTATGGCAAGTGTTATTGTTCAACTGAAAATATGTTCTTTATGAATCCATAATAAAAACATTAACCAGGTGCCAACTTTAGCTTACTGATAGTTTGTGGTGGACAGTCACATACCAGTCACATATTATATCATCAATATTGCTCTATTAATTGTTAATGCTATTTTTGTTTTTTTCTTTGTCTAGGCATAATTTGGCCAAACCAAGCCATGCCAGCACCGTTACGCTACTTCAGTTATGTACTACCACAAACATATGCAGCGGAATCATTACGGGCTATTCTTTTCAGAGGTAAATGTTATATTCAATGCACAACTGAAACATGGACACTTTTCCTACACCCATAAATCTTAAGTATACAAACATCCAAGACCTATCATTTAACGAGCCACTTCAAAAGGTACTTGTTTGCAGCAAAGCAAAGATTTTAAATTATGGCTGATTGAACTTGAAAATTATTGAAAAATAGTCAGGAGGTATAAATAAAAAGTTATGTCAGACAAATCCAGTGAATTACTCACATCTCTCTAGCTCTCTAGTGTTGTCCACTGCTGTTTTTCCCGCCACGATCCAAATCCGATGACCTGGTAGACTTTTTCACAGGAAATTTTGATTTAAATAGCAGTGAATTGTATACGTGATCTAATGAAAATACACCTTCATCACGGTTGATGACCTTTTTGCCCCATTGTCTAATTTGGATGGCTTCCCTTATTTTTCTAGAGAAGGCATTTGAGTCTCTGTCCAATATCTTGACACTTTCCCAATCAATAAGATGGTTTTGTCTAACATAACTTTTTATTTATAGTTTGAACAATCCTACAAATGCATATTTTCAGTGGTCAGGAGGTAGTTTGAGATATGGTGAAATGTTAGTTACTTGATGTGGTATTGGCATTCTCCAAAACTTGTAGGGTGACACTGGGGAAGAAGGTGTGCCGATCCCCTCACCACAAAATGTGGAGTCTAACCCATTTGCTTGAAAAGAGAGTTTGGCATTCCGACTGGTGCAAATACAGGTTGTCATCTGTTGGCCAGTATGCCAGTCCTTGGTATCCTTGAGTTTATGTCCATCTCTATAAAATACTGTATTTATTGACTAGAAATAGCTATTCGGCTGCGATCACATAGAAGTATACGCACTGGTATACAGTATACGGTATTCGCTATGAGAGGGGAGCGTGGCCGAGCGGTTAGAGCACGGGTCTTGTAATACAGAGATTGTGGGTTCGAGCCCCGGGCCGAGCGGTTTTTTGTCTCCGTGTTTCCTTGAGCAAGAAACTTTACTCTACTTGCTCCGTGGTCGGACAGTCACGTAAAGCCATGGGTCCCCTGTACGAATAGACTCCTTCAAGGGGTATGCATGTTATGCAAGTACTTGTATCATTGATTGCTTGATTGATTGATACGCTCATATTTGAAATTGACAGGTATTATACATATGATTGCCTCCCCAGGAGTGTATAGCGAATAACGTATACCAGTCGCATACCAGTGCGTATACTTCTATGTAATTGCAGCCTTATAGCTAAAAGATACCTAAAACCAAAGAAAGTGTATGGATTTCCAAACTTTAAAGGTGTCTGTTCCAATCATTTTCCCTCACAAAATCAGATTAGAGATTTTGATACGGCATATGTAAGCGCATATTTTTCTTGTAACTCCGGTCCTGTACATTTCCATGCTTATAATTTTTTTAGTTGAAGAAATATGGTCAAAATGGTGGTGAATTACTGAAATATTTTGTTAACAAAAGTATATATATCCTATTAAACATTTTTGCCTGTATCCAACATTAATTTGGTTCAAGGTATACAAATGAAACTTACAATTGCATCATTTATACTTTGATCAACACCAAATAGGCAGCTAGGCCTCTTCACATGGTGAACTGATACTGACAAGCCCGTGCGTAGCTGTACACAGAACAACTGCAGCGCGCTTTGCATGTGTGACTCGTGCATCATTATCTATGGCGTGCGTGTAACTGGGATTATGTTTACTTGTGGATGAAGAAAAGCTCCAATAATTCCTGCCTATTAGTGTTGATCAAAGTATAGGTGATGACATTTCATTCATATATAGATAAAAGTATATGTTAAATCTGTCACCAGATCGGAATACCTACTTTTAACTAGAACCCAAATATTTGGCATTATATTGATAAGTCTTGTAAAATTGTTAACATTTCATTGTCTATGCTGTGTTTTGGCAGGTTGGGGATTATCATATTTTACCGTGTGGATAGGATATGTGGTAACTATATCATGGATACTGGTGTTACTACTTTTATCAATCATAGTTCTCAAGCTGCGTAGGTAGAATTTATAGATGAGCAGAGATGAAGGGCAGTACCATTTATCCTGGAAATCACCAGAAAATCAACCGGCAGCTTAACAAGAGAAATGGCACCAATCATTCATCTAGCATGGAGAAAGAAAGCCTCCAATTAAAGGTCTGCAGTAAGTAAATATTGGCTCCACTACTAAGATCAGAAATATGGCATATCAAACTAGGGTTAATAGAGCCAGAACGTGCAAATACGGCCTCGTGGCTCTTTTTTTTTTCTTCCTGCAGATATGGCCTTCTGGGTCTCAACCCTCGAAATGTTAATTGCCTCTGAGTGTGATAGTGAGTATTATATGTGACCTGCTCCCACGAAACCCGGACTAAGTCTGGTAAACTCCTTTTTCTTATTTGTCCATATTGAAAATCCAGATTTTCCAATAGTTCTTATTACACTTTACTGTAATATAGGATGATTTGTTGGAAGAACGTGAAAGGAAGGTCCAATAAATGGACATATATACTTTAGGCATGATAATAAACCCGTAAACCAGGGCGACTTTAACACCGGGGTGACTTTGAACAAAACTTTGGGGTGATTCCAAAGTAACGTTTGTGACCAAAAAATTTGAAAATTTCACTTTTAAATGGCCACAGAACCTAGCATAAACATTATATCAACGAGTTTGTTGTTGATAATGGTGCTCACTGGTGGGATCAAGACATACAGGTGTTTAAAGATTAAAATGATTTCCAAAATACTGAATAAAGTTTATGTAACGTTCGGTAACGTTTGTGACCTCGCACGAAAATGGTTTTTGCTCCAAATGACTTCAAAGTAAAATTTCTCTGACATGTTAGCGAATTTTTTATTGCGCTTTTCACAGATGATTGGTAACATATTTACAAATGGTTCATAAAAATGGTAGGAAATTCTATCGTCAGGATTTCTTTGAATGCAATGTTTTGTTTGGTAACATCAGGTAACGTTTGTGACATTTTGGTAACGTTTGTGACATTTTTGAATGAAAACATGTGCTCATTCATGCACGGGTAGAAAAAATTTAAAATTTCTGATGAGAAAATACTTTACACATACTGAGTAACAAACGTATGACTGAAAAAACTGCTCATATGGTCGAATAAAAAAGCTGATTTTTGCTTGAAATCAAAAAAGGTTTAGTTTTCACTGGAATGAGCCTTTGACAAAGGGGTTTATAATGGATTCCAATCAACAATGGTTAGTAATTGAAATCCTGTACAAACTATTATCAGGTAAGATGAGTCTTTATCAAAATTTTGCTCAAAGTCACCCCAGCATTCAAAGTCACACTGGTTTACGGAACCTTTTTGGACATAGATATAGTCATTGTACATGTTGCCAATCATCCCAGGGTCCAGAATTCTTGTGAAGGCAAATGGATGCCAGAATGCAACACAGACCCAAGTCCAAGCTTCCCTACCTAGGCAAAAGGAAGAACTGATAAATGTTCAATATTGATTTTTAAAATGACAATCGTATTCTTCATAGAAGTGCTATATACTCTCTTTGGCCTTGGTATGACGGCATGGACTTGGGTCAATGTTGCAATCTTGTACTCCATTGATTCTGACTGTAAATTTTAGTTCCATTATTTGACTTATTTCCAATACTCGAGGGCAATTTATCTAAATCAATCCACATCTCTGTAGACTGTTTTGCATCATAAGCAAGTGGAGATCAAGATCAGTCTAAATCTCCAAAGCATAACTGTTGTGTGCATATTTTGCCAGGATCGCTGCAAGTTTAGCATGTCCTAGAAGCCTTTTGTATTAGTAAACTTCTAACCAATCAGAATATGCTGCTGTAGTATTTTAAGTCAATTAATACCAAAAATTAAATATAAATTAACTATGATTCATCAAGAACTGCAGCTTATATACCCATCAATTAATGGTATTAAAGCTTTAAATTTACCATGTACTTTCTTTAAAATATCTAAGTTGAAATTAATGATCAAGTAATGTGTTATAATTTTCTTGCCTACAAAATTGATTTGTTAACCATACTCCACTTTCATTCATGCTTGTGAAAAGAATAGAGCTCTTTTAGACATTGAGTTACTTTAGTTATCCTCTGTTTGTTCATGCAATACGAGAAAATATTAATGACTTTGGTTTGTATCACATGAAACTGAAAGACCAGTGTAATATGAACCCAAGCCATTAATATTTTTGTACAGTGTGTCCCAGAATGAAGTTATCAAGATTTCAATTTATAAATTATCCAAGACAATGAAAGTTGGTGACAATTGTGCCTGATGTCTCCACTTGCTTTGGTGCAAAAATAAAGAAAATCCATGCATTTATTTTATAGAAGTGAGCATTTGAAGCTGCAGAGGAGTTTGGACACTTTTCCCAGTTTGGAGAAGTCGTAAAAATCCAGTGGTGATTTTCAGCGACAGTATGCGAGCAAGGATGTCATCTTTTACCAACATTTCTGTTTTGTTTCACTTGTTGCTACTCCTTGATGATGCCCTGGAGTCTTAATGAAAGTTCAGTTGAATGTTAACTCGGCTTCTACCTTGTTGTCAACATGCTTCTTTTTTGCAGTTCCTTCTGCCATCTGATACCATAAGCTTTATATTTTCTGACATTTTTAAGATGGGATATACTCGTGCGATAAGGATTTCTAGCTCCTGGAAATGTTTAATAAATCTTTCCATTCTTTCAATGATACCAGCACTTTGCAGATATTGGTCAATCATGATACTCTTTTCTCCACTGACAGATGAGGTGTAATGTTTGCTTTGAATTACCATATTCCTGCTACCAGGGTATCGGCCCTTTAGCGTGCTTTCAAAGGGCCTGCTAAATGATTTTCCTAAACAATTACTTAATAAAATTTACTAAATGATTTTTACACATAAAAAGGAACCATATTTAGGTTAAAATAATCTTGAAAACAAAAACACTAATAATTGAACAAATATTTTCATGAATATGTCTATAAAGATGGCGTTCTTCGTTGCTGTGGAATTTTTACAACTTACCCAAACTGGGAAAAGTGTCCAAACTTCTGTTGAGCTTCAAACGTCCACTTCTAAAAAACAAATAAATGGATTTTCTTTATTTTTGCACCACGGCAAGTCAAGACATCAGGCATGATTGTCACCAAGTTTCATTGTCTGGAATAATTTGAGTTTTGTATTATGTAGCGTAGAAATCTTGATAACTTCATTCTGGGACACACTGTATTGCATGAGAACAAAGAGGGAGTAACAAATTTTATCACTCAGTAAATAAGAATTTTTTTTGTAGCAAAAGCTTGAAAATGCTAGTAACTTTGTTCTTTTATATTTGTCATAATATTGCAATCAATTTTAGTTTTGTAGTTTTCCAGGCTTGATTGACAGCTGTGCACGCCATTTAATTCTATCGGCATCATTAGTAAAATGCGTTACAGTTATTCTTGCATGCACAACAACCATGCACACTTTGTAATGCAACTATATATCATGTTCCAAAAGCGCACGTGTTAAAAGAGCTGTATGATGCAATTTTTTTATTTCACATGGAGAATTTCGTATCATACAGAACTTTAAGTCTAATGCAATATGGAAATATCCTTTATATCAATTATCTAAATTGTTGTATTTTTATCTACTGAGTGATAAAGTGCCGTATGACCTGGTTTTTGTTTGGCCTAAAAACTAGCACACTCAGTACTGGCCTGAAGCTCTACTTTGAGATCTATAAAACCTAGAACTATAAACCGGTTGACTGTTATTTTTTTGTCCAGCAGTACGCGTGCACACAGCTTGCTTTGTTTAGGGACCGTGCTTTAATCAAAACTCCTGCTTTTTCCGTGTCTTTCTATGCAATCATTCAATCAATGATGCGCATGCATACTGCCGGGCAAAGCAGTAACAATTGATGTCATGTATCGACTAGGCTATACTTCCAGAGTTATCAAAATCTTGGTTTACATTAAGATTATATGTAATATTTGTGAATTTTATTGCCAATTTGTCTGCATGTGTAAACTTACTTCTGCACATTTTATTATCATAGGTTATTATGATTTCTTGCCTTTCAATCTTATCAATGTGCTAATTATCCCCTTCCCTCCCCTATAACTATCAAAAAATTATGTAAACTTTGAATTTATTATTGACTTATAATTTTCTATGATACATTATTGTTATATATACTTCAATATAGACTTTTTTTTATAGTTTTGTACATCTGAGTTTTTAAAAGCAAGAATTGAATATAGACAACTAGAGTGCCTACTAGGAGAAAACAAAAAATGCGATTGAAACCATCACCCCTAAGATGGGCTGGAAAAGCTGTTGTTTGAATGCATAGCCAAGGAGAGTGTTTGAGTCAGGGTGATATAACCATCCCTGGATCAACTGCAGCAGAGATGTAGGAGTTAATCTTCAATTGGGCAATCTACACGGAGGTGCAAATCCAGATGAATGCGCATCTCCGTAAACCGCTTTGCAGTAGACTGTGGCTACATGGGCATCAGATCCAGATCTCCTGTACAACACCCTGTGTACATGCGTACGTGTTAAGCGGTCTGCAGAGATGCGGATCTCAGATCTGGATCTCGAAGATGTGCATGTATCTGGATCTGCACTCCTTGTAGATTGCCCCAAAGCCTTGTGATCTAGAAACAAGGTCTAAATGATTGACAACCCAGCTTAAAGGTGATGGTTTCACCCATTAAGTCAGTTTGCTCAGAGTTAATATATTCTGGAGTTCTGAATTTAATTCTAATATTTCATTGAATATAGCCTGACTATGTAATTGTTACATATTTTGATGATGATATGTGACGCGTTACATCAAAAGGTACAAGTTGTCTACCTTTGACAAAATTGAGATTTCTGTGTTACTTTAAAGAGAATAAATTAAGCTTTAAAATGATACCTTGCTTGTGAAAATTGAAGTTTAAATTTTGAAGATATGGTGAATAAAGATGACAATTTTCTTATTATTTTCTTTATAATTTACGAGCTTTATTTGCCTGTATCTCAAAATTTACTTGGCCGAGAACTTGTACCTTTTGATGTAACGCATCACATATTTCTAATGATACAGTATTGCCATTTTCATCATTGAACAAATTCAGTCTTGTTTTCAATAAGGCACCCTCGGTTTTCTCTAATTTTCTGCTTTTATCCATATTGTATTCCAATTGATGTGCTAATGTATCCTACATGAAATACTCTTCAAAATGTTGGTCCATTTTTAAAAAGTATGTGATTTTCTAATTATGATCAGGGCTCCAACAATAATTATAACACAAGTGGACTATGCTCGCTATGGATATATTTAAAAAGATGTAATTCATCTATCTTAACAACAATGATCATAATCAACTGAAAATTTTTCACATTTGTTTAATTTGTCATCATTTTAAATAGATGGAAAAGGGCAAAGGTGAAATCGTAGAAATATTTGTAAACTTTTGAAATTGATCTATTGTTTATATGTGCTGATCATGTGCTAAAGTGGACAACTCTCATATTCAACTTTAATGCAATTGTGCTTTCTGCTAACATAAAACATTACAGTCTTTCAAAATAATAAGTGTCTATGGGTGAAGGATTTTGAAGGTGATGTTGTTTCTACACTTGGTCGTGTGAAAACAAACTCATTTACGCACATATTTATGATGTTTGATCATTTGAATTTAAGTATTCATGGAATACTAAAAGGTGGTTTCTGAGTAGCTGTCGTTGCGGCAGACGACCAAGCTTGTAGGTGCAGCAGACGACTAAGCATTTGCAATTTTAAGTTGTCGTAATGTAGCACAACATAGTTGCTTAATGCCACGATGGTGTGTCGCAAGAAATGGTGAATTTATTCCAACTCTAAATATTGTGTCGATGCGACCATCATGACAGGGTATAATCCATATATCTACTTGTTGTGCATGCCACAATAATTTCCAGATGCGACAAGGTCGAGTTTCAGGCTTGCCGACCGTCCCGCATTTCGCAGGACAGTCTAGCATTTGAGACTTTTAAAACCTTAAAATATGGGACGTCCCGCATTTCCATACTGCAAAAAAAGAAAAAAAAAAAGAAAATTACTAGCATGATGAAACTATTTAAATTTTTTCAGATCAGAATATATCAATCCATGTTTTATGTACTTTCTGAGCCAAAATGGTGAAGAAAAGTCATGTTAAGGTATACTTTAGGTCCCATCAAAAACTATACCCTAACCCTAACCCTAAACCCTAACCCTAAAACTAACCCTAACCCTAATCATACACCCTAACCCTAACCCTAACCCTAAATTAAACCTAACCCTAACACTAACCCTAAACCCTAACCCTAAAATTATGGATGGGACCTAAAGTACACTTGGTCCGTCATGTTATTTGCCAAAAAATCTTTCAAATTAAAAAGTAACATGGTTCTGATGGAGGAGCTCGCTACGCGTTCCCAAAGTGTCCCGTTTTTGGATTTCCGATTTTCTTAAGTCACATAAAGCGATGTGACCATCCACCACAAACCATGAGCAAAGTTAGCTCCTTGTCAATTTTTTTATTGCAGGTTCAAAACAAAGAATACTTCCAGCTCTGAAATGGTATTTAGTTTATACGTTTTGATATATGTTTTATAGCTCTTACTTTTGAACCAAACCTGAAAACCCCCACAAATATGGTACCATATTAAAGATAAATAAACAAACTGTCCATGGATAACACTAAAGGTCAGATTCCTTTTATCCGTTTGCACTGTAAGGTTACTGATACACATGGAGGTATTATTTAAAGCACACAATTGAAAGTGGATAAAAGGAATCTGACCTTAACTGAATATTGACCTTTGGATCAAAAACATACCTTTCGACATGGTGCGTCACTTTTCAATCATGAATGTATAGTCGTAATTTAATTTAGATATAAAATGTATTGTGAGAATGATTATATTATATGGAAATATAGCAAATATTTTAACAGATTTCTATAAAAGCCAGATTGCTTGCTGATTAAATAATTTAAAGGGGCAATTCATGATCAAATCTTGCTGAATATTCACTTATTTTCAATGTTTATCCATGTGGTAGTAACAAAATTAATATGCAGTGATTTGGTCATAATCAATCACTACTAGACTCTTACACAATACAAAACCATCAGTTCACAATGTTGTAGAATACAAGGGATATGCTATAGATCTCGTATTAGAGTCTGATTGTTACATACTTCAAGGTTTATAGAGTATAGAGTTGGGGATAGATTTAGGGATGAAAAAATGAGGATTTAGGATTATTTTTAAGCTTAGTGATTGTGAGGAAATCTGCTATGTTATGGGCACTGGTAGAGATTTATGAAATCAGTAATATTTTATTCTGTCCTTTCTACTTCGTGGCCATCACATTGTGGATTAAAAGGACAGTATTCATTTATAATTTTTGTACATACAAAATTGCATATTCTTTATGATATTCAGATCAATTGCATTTGTTTCTGAAGAATCATGATGAAATGTTGCGTCCTTTCTTACTACTCTGTAGCCATCGCATTGTGGATACAGAGGATGGTGTGCATTCATTATTTTTTTTTATGTGTAATTAATTCATTTAAGATACTTGGAGTCTGGGACTCGACAGGATATCAATCTTTACTGAAATTGAATCCCACAATGCACTGATAAAGCATAATGATGTACCCTAATAGGCGTGAAATGGATGTGCACTACCATCCATCCCAAACAACAATTCAAATTGCCCGCTTTTATGTATATGAATTGCAGGAGCTGGAGCTAATGTCACGGCTTATTAGTTTTATAGGCAAAATTGTGTTTGGGCTAAAATTTCAGTAAAGATTGATTTCCGGTTGGAAAACCCAGGATCGACGTATTGATTTACAACTCGTAAGGCTGATTCATATGTTTTTATAAGTTACCAAATATTTGGTGCCACAAGTCTTTGCTTTTACATTATTAAATACCAATGCATTTTCTCACAATAAATGCTTGGTAATAAAAAATACCAAATGTTTGACATCACAGATATAAGTGTGGTGTGCATTGATTTTTCATCACCAAGTCTCCATATCATAAGAAAATACATCAAAGTCTATCTTCTAAATAAGCTCCCTGAAAATCATGTCCAGTGTCCAGAATATTCAAACAATCGACGCATAATTTATATCAACTGTCAAAGCTGACGCATGAAGATCGTTATGACTGGTCAATTTTCTCCAGTGGCAAGAACTTGACATGATGATTGCGGTAACAACCAATCACATCTAACTGTGTGAATTGCAGTGGGTTGGGTACGGCGCAGAGTACTACTTGACAACACGTGTTAATGAGTAAAAACCACCGCCAAATAAGGAGCTCATTTCGAAGATTGACCCTAAAAATAATGTATCAGATTATTTGCACCAAATATTTGGTAGCTCATTAAAAGTGTGTCTGACCTTAAGTTACAGATGTATTATTTTGTAGAGGCGTTTTATTTGATTATTGTGTGCATGTGTTTTACTTTGAAATGAAGATGAAAGTTATCAATGCAATGAAGATTCTGTTGTATATTTTTATGTTGTAAAAATTGTATAGCTAATTTTTCATCCTCAAAACCAAATTGTAGAATTTAAGAAGTATATTTAAATTATGACTATCAATACTTTGTCCTATATTTTATATAATGGGATCTAGATTAGCCCAAATGACAGATATACTTTTGTGTGTACCAGTAACATATTTGTATCATATACCAATTGGCATGATTTAAGCCAATTAAAAATGTTAACTATTGCCCACTTATATCAGAATTGTATATAAAGCAAATATTGACTGCTTTATAAACCAATTCTGCTATAAGCGATATATAAAGCAAATATTGACTGCTTTTTCATTCTTGCAACAGTAAAACCTATTTCCCTCAGTCTCTGTGATCTTTAGACTATTTCCCCTGACATTGGGTGCTATTGATGACTCAGACTAGCCATGTCATACGTGATGACTCACCCCAAAAGGGGGGACTTTGCAGATGATATCAATTTTGATTTTATCATTTCATCTGTTACAGCATTTTCTAAGCTTTAAAATTACACCTTACTTGTTGAAATTGATCAAGGCGGTCAAATTTTACAACAGAAAATCTGCTGTAAATTCTTATTATTTCCTTTATTTTTTGCTGCCTATTTTCGTCAGTTTCTTGAAAAGTGTTCTGTCGCAAAGTCCCCCTTTTCGGGGGTTGAGTCATCACATATATTGAACAAGTCGACCGTAACTGTGGTGCGTCTGCTCCTTAGGGGTGTTCTAACAATCAAAATTGGGTGTTTTATAAGTGCCTGCAGTGAAAATTGGCGCAACAAGTTTCTGAAAATGAGTAAGAAAGATATTTTTATAGCTTTATCATTGTTTATTGAGCCAATTTTCAGCCACAGCTCACGATTTCGGCGCAAGCACCTCTTCAGCTTTGTCTAAGTTGCTCGAATTGGCGTAAGCTCGAAAACCTTAGCGGGAACACTGTTACACAAATAATCACTCTATGCAGTGGGACTTATAGCGTGTTTCTACTGAGCAAGGGTTGCTGTGTGTCTCTGAGTGTCTTCGGATCACTTCGGGGAAGATTCGCAGTAGAAACACAAGCGGGTAACGATTTTCTGTGTGTCACACGGAAACAAAGCATCCGAAGACGTACACCTATTGAGGTGTGTGTCTTCGGGTCCCTTTGGGGAAAATTCGCAGTAGAAACACAAGCGAACGTCGGTTGCCGGGTGTACCGGAAGTGCACCATTACAACCCCGCAAGATCTACATACGGAACGTAAACTTGGGAGATGCACTTTTTTCCCTTTTTTTTAAATGAGGAGTTTAAACATTGAATTTCTTTACAATTTATTTATGCTAATAAATTCCAACTAAAGTAACCTGGCGTGTGACCGCAATTCATTTAGCACGTCCGGTTTCCCTGGCACGACATCCACCTTTTTGCGTTGAGTAGAAACGTGGCGTTTGTCGGTGATCCGGATCGACAACACTTGAGAAATGGTGGGTAGAAAAGGTGTACTTTGGTGGGTGCTCAGTATAAACACGCTAATAGTCATGTCTTAATCCATGATAGCCCAAACAAAAATCAGTCAATATTTGAATTATTGGATCTGTATCAATCTTACAGAATAAATACAGTCAACTTATTTGTATAATATAAAGTAAGACTTTTCATCATTGGTTAGACAAATTCACTTACTATTTTATAGACAATTATTGTATTTCAATTGTAGAATTCTGCAGTATTATAATTATTTTGGTGTAAATTAAATGAATTTTGAATTATGGATGAATCTAAATGTAACTAAAACCATGATAACTTTTATGTAAGAGTACAATTGACAATGCAAATGAAGCCATGATTTAACCATGACAATTACCCAGTGCAGATGCATGCACAGATAGGCCCATTCGTTGGTCCTGCTATGCTAAGGTCCTGTATGCTAAGGTCCTGCATGCCATGCGAAAGTCCTGTGTCCATAGGCTATTCCCTTGTAACATGATCTTCGTCACCAGGAAACTGTGACATCAAACAATGCTCCTGTAATCAGGAAAAACTTAGTACTACTGTTGGATACAAATTACAGAGGAAAACTGTTTTGTTTCAGGATTAAGCTACTGAATATTACAGGAAGTTTAAGATAATTAGAAGCCTTTTCAGTGCATTTGTGTTTATTACATTTACTGTTTTGATCGCAGTTACTCCATATGGGCCTACGACTCATTTTCACAAAAAATGAACTTACTAAGTTTTTCCAGATTACAGTAGAATGACTTTCAATATGTTCGGTTTTTTTATTTGCAGTAGGACAGCCAACGGCCTTTTGCGTAAAATTATTAAACATTACCCGATGTCCCGCGTAGCCTTACGCAGCAGTTTTGGCAAGCAAAAATAACCCAAAAAGGTAAATATTTTTCAAAAATATTGTTTTCGAATTTGGATTCTTGAAAACAAATACTTTGAATGGGATTATGTTGCAAAGGCTTCAAATTTTATGGTTATTTAAAATAATTGAGATTGAAGATGTTTTAATACTTGATCATATCACTTTTGTCCCAAATTTACGGCAAGAAAACTCGACAGAATTACCTTCAAAACCGACCCAGTCGAACTGCGTTTCATTTATATTTTCAAAATTACGAGATGCCCATCTCTGAATTTCTGGAAATATAAAGATCTATTGCTAGTCTACAACCTACTCTTATTAGTTTTTCCAAAATCATGTTGGATATTTGACAAAGGATTTTGTTGATATTTATTTGATTTCTCAATATCATGTCCTTATTTTTACCACATCAGCCTACTTCTTAATTTTGCACGGTATCGCGTTTGCATAATTAGGACGATAAACGCGTAAATTCTTCCGCGTTGCGCTACTCCACGCGGGGTTTCTAAACATCGCGCAGTGGAAAAGACGCGTTTGCCTCTCAAAGACAGGTGAAAATGGCCGTAAAATGTAAATAATTGAAGGCTAATGTTATGGTTATTTATTGTTAATTTCATGCTTTCATGGAGGGTGCCCATCTCGGAAATAGGCGGCTTTTATAAATCAAAGTTTGTTCTGGCAGTTAAAATAATGTTGTATACTGTAGAGCGTTGGATATTTTTCTATTCAGAGAACAAAAATGTAAACAAACTTTTTAGTATCAAGTCATAATTTTACAACAAAAACTTTGGATGAAGATTGTACAATTTTAACTGAATAATATTTGTAAAGAAAATATGGGTTTGAAAGAGTATTTCCTGAACTTTAATGTGATAACTTAAGAAATCCAGGGCGATTGTTTTTATTGATTAAAGATAATATTTCAAAATATCGCGGGAAACAACATCATCTTCGACCCCAAAAGTTCGCAGTTCAGTGCTGCAAAGTCCTCGTGTTTAATAATTTTGTCGGCATCCTTTGATCTCGCGTTTTGGCTGTCCTACTGTTTGGTACAACCAACAGATACAGCCTCCAAGCAAAACGAAGGTTAACTGTCTGTGTGGCATGTCACAAGGGAACAAGGAACAAAGGCACATGTCATAAGGGAACAGTCTATGGATAAAGGGCCTTAAAAGGAGATTAGCATAACCTTCAGGGCCATGGCCATGGTATACCTTGGGTTGTGTGTGAAGTTTGCCTGGGTTTAAGCCCGGGGGGGGGGGGTACTCAGATTTGGTGTGGGTAGGGACGTGCCTCTGGGAAATTTGGAAAGTCACCCATCCAAATACCAATTTTTAAGAAAACTTGACACATCTTTATACCAAATCATCTAAATTTTGAGCCCAATTTAATCAAAAATCTCATTTTTTCTGTCCAAATTTGGTCTATTTTTGAAAAGTTTCTAACATTTTTAGAAGAAATGTCCACATTTGCTGCATTTGGCGCAAATTTCCAAACATTTTGAAAAGAAAACCCATCAAAATACCTCTTTTTGCGAAGAAAAGGGACCGATTGGAATACCAGAAAGCCTAATTTTGCTACCCGAATTTGCGGCACGTCCCCATAACCCCTTTTGTACTGAGTAGCCCCCCCTCCCTGGGTTTTAAGTAAAATTTAGTACTTTTGTATAATAGCCTTTATACTCACTTTATATTCTGCAATAGCTCAGTATCAAATTTTAAAGAATCAATTTGCAAGAATTTTCCTGAAATCATAAAATGTGATGAAACTGTAGTAATATTGATTAAAGTTAAGTTTACCCGAATGAAGGTCAGTGTTATATTGTTATTTTTGTATTTCAATTTATTGTAAAATTGATAGTTTATAATATATGGAAATGGATACAATAAAAATTGTGAGAATTAGAAAGCATAGTACTTTTCCTATCTTTTAACATATGTGATGACTCACCCTGAAAAGGGGGACTTTGCGACAGAACACTTTTCGCGAAACTGATGAAAATAGGCAGCAAAATATAAAGAAATTAATAAGAATTTCCAGCAGATTTTCTGTTGTAAAATTTGATTGCCTTGATCAATTTCAACAAGTAAGGTGTAATTTTAAAGCTTAGAAAATGCTGTAACAGATGAAATGATAAAATCAAAATTGATATCATCTGCAAAGTCTCCCCATATGAGCCATCATATATGTGGTTTAAGTAGAGATATTTTGACCGTTATCATCAATTAGTTAAAGCATGCTAAGGCCTATTCTAATATTATGATATAGTGCACATATTCTCAGTTCTTGTAATGTGTCTTCCTTTTAATACGATGTATAAAATGTGACAAAATATTCTCGCCTGTGATTAATGAGGATTGTAACTTTCATTTTTTCATCTGCTCAATAATAATAATAATAATAAAAATAAAACCATATTTGTGAGCGCAAATAACATAAAAACATCTCAATGTAGAAGATCTGTTTGTGTTTTGATAAAGAATATGATTAGGAGCACAACTTTTGTGCACTTAATAATTGAATACACCAGTACAAGAAAACCCCAACTCCAATAGCTCCCTTCTGTAAGTTATTCTTACAAAATATCATGATCATCTCTGAAAAGGTTTTCACATCACTAAAAAGCATTCCCATGTCTATATCCCAATCATAGTTTCACATGATTTGACCTTGTAGTTTATTTCTTTAGACATTGTTAGATAATTGTTATAGTATATAGTTGCAGAGGGGAGCTCGTGGAGTTGGGGTTTTCTTATATCAGCTGTTTAAATAAATCAACTATATACTATAACAATTATCTAACAATGTCTAAAAAAGTCAACTACAAGGTCAAATATGACACTATGATTGGGATATAGACATGCATGCTTTTTAGTGATGTGAAAGCATTTTCAGAGATTTGTATGCATATATAATTGTAAGTATAATTTACAGAAGGGAGCTATTAGAGATGAGGTTTTCTTGCACTGGCGTATTTAATTTGTTCCTTGACCAAGGAATTTTAAGCCCGCTCCACTATGGTACCACAGGACTTAAACTTGGGACTTCTGCAAAGAACGCTTTTACTGATTGAGCCACAGAAATTTAAAAAAATGGAGCAGAGTTATTGTACTTCCATCCGGATTTGTTCAGAAATTGGCCCAATAGCTAGGGCGATAGTGTAAATCTTAAATTAGTACTTGGACAGCATGTGTATTTTGATTTGACTTTCTCCAGGGGTGTGCGAGTTCAGCTTTTAAGCTGATTTCAGCTTTTTAATGCCTTCAAAAAGAGTCCTAATTTGTGCCTTTTCTTTCATTTTCAGCCTGTTTTGGGCATTTTGTCACTATTTGCAGTTTTTTCAGCTCTCTTTTTATCACCTGACTCTCGCACCCCTGTTTCTCTGAGCCAGGTCACCAATATTCACACTAATACATTTTATATAATTCATCCATAGATTCAAGTCATTTGATTGGTAAGATTGTAACACGTGACCATTTGTCATTTTACTATCGCTATAATCCGTTTGATAGTCTTTACTTTCATCCGTTTGATGTATATCGACTCCTATCGTACTGGATTGAAAACTACAGTGTACAGTAGGGACATATAATTGCTTTCTGCTACATGGATAATGGTTAACCATACATACAATAGTTTAAATGTGTTATCAAATGACTAGAATCTATAGATGAGTTTTATAAAACAAATATTAACTGCTTATATTCGTGTGATGTTAAAAATATACCATCCCTCATTGAAAGATTGATTGTCCATTTCACTCGCCTATCGGCTCGTGAAATGGAACAATCAATGTTTCAATTTGGGATGGTATATTTTTACCATCGCACTCATAAGCAGTTAATATTTGTATATTGATAGAGTTTCTAAGTGTGTGTCATATAGCAGGAAGCCGTAAAATGCCGGGGGTACAACAAATCCACGAGAGACAATCCAAGATGGCCACCATCCCATAGGATTTACACAGCAGTCAAATCAGAAAGGCAAGGAGCACAGATTGACTTGACTTATGGCGAGTTATGTCCTCAAAATGTGATGGATCTCCAAAGCCTTCTGTCCCTCATGGCCGTCTGAAAGTCTGATGCTTGCAGTCCGATGTCTTGTTTCAGCACATCTGTATAGGTTAGGTTGGGTTTTCCAGGTCTTCTCTTCCCATGCTTTGGATACAAGTGTAATAGATCATATATTGGTTCATCCACACTTCTAGAACAGTGCATGCCCAGCAAAACGAACTCTCCTTTGTCTGATCTTTTCGGAGAGTTTTGGTAGTTTGTCGTAGAGTTCTTTGTTGGTGATATGTTGTTGCCAATGAACATTAAGGACTATTCTTAACATCCTTGTGTTTGTTCCATCAAGACTCTTTGCAAGTTTTGCAGAAATAAACCAGGCTTCACTACCATAGAGTAGGACAGATTCCACAGTCGCTGTGAACAAACGCAGCTTAAAGGTCCTTGAGTACAGATTCCATATTTTAAAATCTTTGGAATGAGTCAACTTGACTACTAACATAATTAACTCAATGGAAAAAAACAAGAGAGAGAGAGAGGGAAGAAAAGGAGCAGACCTGTGAATACACAATAATTTCTAAACACTTATTTTATTTACATATTTACATCAATAACTTCAGAAACTGAATACAATCAGGCAGCAGAGCTGAAATACCTAAGAAAGCTGATTGCACATACATGATTTATTGCACATACACTTTTTTGAATTGAATAATTTGGCCTAATACATATCTAAAGTTGGGAGATAGACGAACTGAACATGGGTACCAAGGATATATTAAAAGCTATAACGATACACACTAGCATATGAGATCAAAACTGATGCTACCGTATTTCCAATATATAATCAAATAAAGGAATGGAGAAATACGCATCGTACACTAGAACATTAATCAGAAAAATCACAAACAGGCCAGGATTTCATTTTATTTGAAAAAAATCCTGGCTGAACAGGGACCACACCACCCTCAAAATTATACATCATTTTAGGTTACAACATTTGAAACTTTGATAAATGCCTGGTCACTTCCTGTTTTGGAAGACAACTCTTTAGCAATATTCCTTAAGCCGTCTCTGTGAAAAAACCTTAAAATGTCTTCTTTCCTATATAAAAGTGGAGATTCATACGTAGTGGTAGAAACTAAATTGATGATTGATTAAACTTCTGCACTACTGTAATTTACATACCTTCAGAAGTACTTTCTGATGTGCTACATCCGTCCTTAGCTGATGTTGTTGCTGTGAATTTTCTCTTGGTGATGACGTCATAAGATGACAATGACGTCATGAAAACTTGAGAATGTTATTATGCCCCGCCCCTCTTCTGGAGCAAGGTGTCCCAGATAGGGTCTAAATCCAGGCCTTAATAACATTCTAAAGTTTTCATGACGTCATTGTTATCTTATGACGTCATCACCAAGAGAAAATTCACAGCAAAAACATCAGCTAAGGACGGATGTAGCACATCAGAAAGTACTTCTGAAGGTATGTAAATTACAGTAGTGCAGAAGTTTAATCCATCATCAATTTGTCTTCTTTCCTCTTTGGACATTGTCACATAAAGCAGCATCATGAATATGGGGGGTGCTCTGGAAAAATAAGCGGAAAGTTGCGAATTTCAAAATTGAGTTTATGACATTTTTTAATTCTCTATAATCTCAGCTATTGAATGATATATGTGTACCGC
>JXSR01S015625.1:38781-50410 GCA_000969725.1 Ophiothrix spiculata
TGTTTGTTTTAATAATTATGTTTTTGTATTGGTATTTCTACGTTTTCGATGAGGACCATTCTGATCATATACATGCATATTTTATATCCTCCTCACATTATTGTTTTTTGTAAAGGGGAGTTTTTAAAAAGGGTGTTTTCCTGCTTGAATTTACAACTCTAAATGGCATAAATTATACTGAGAAAAAACGTCGACGTTACAAAAAAAGCTTAACGTGAAATATTTATTTAAAAACGCGACATTCATCATTTTTGTTAAAACGGTCAGTTACTCTAATAGACTTTCTAGGTTGACAAAGATTACTTATTATCAATGGTTCATTTCTTTTAAAAATTCTAAACTTCAACGGAGGCAAAAATCAACATTTCTCATCGTCAATAGACCTAATATATAGATACACTTAAATATTTCTATTGCAATTTATTGACATGGATTAAAGTAGTAGACAACAACACTAAGGCAACATGTCACATTTGTTCACGTTCCCCCCCCCCCTTTTACTAAATAAATCGTTGAATGTAATGTTTGCAACTTAACTTGGATTTCATATATGCAGACTTGACGCAGCAGGGCATGCTTAAGGTAGACAATAAATTCGTCAAACATTCTTGTTGCATCCGTACTGCAAACATTTGACTTTGACAAAATACTCATCCATTCATTTGTTCATCTACAAGTAGATACATGTGACCAGAATTGCCATTATTACTCATGTTTTGGAGGGTATGGGTAAGTGCATTTGCACAGATAGGGTCCAATGAGATTTGAATTTCATTATAATATAATTGTGGAATGATTTGTACACACTAACCTTAACGGAAAACGCAACCTCCCTATTATCTCTCATATAACCCATATGATAATACTGACGTTTACTATTTTTTTGTTTTTTATATAAAAAAAAAAATTGTAAGTAAAAAATAGAGACATTCAAGCACAAGTTAGCAATGTAACAATTTTGAAATGTCGAATCACATGTAGGTGTTTATGATAATCAAGTAACATAAAGCGATTTCTATTTGTTACGAATTAAACAAAACACAAATGACACGTCAATATAAACCATATTACATTTTGTCGACTCGAAGATATGCAGCTGATGTCCTTTATAAAAAAAAATCCAAAGTTTATATCATTATCGGGTGTCAATGTAATTTAAAGAAACCGAGAATCAAAACCAAAATAAAAATACACGAAACTGCTAAACGAAAAAAAAAAAAAATCTTCCTTTCGGCAAAAAGGACTAGTAGTAGTAGAAATCAGAGTCAAATGAATACAATAGAAACTGGCTTTCAGATATCTGTTATTACTAGATTTTTTCCGGGGATGTCACTGATGTTTCTTTTTTTACTATTTTGTTAAATCGATATGACACGTACCTCTAAAGGAAATTAGCTGTCATAAATGCCTCGTGTTGTGTTACTTGATATGTAATTTTCCTGTAATTTGTATAATTATACGATTGTTTACCATTAAAAGGGTCAGAATAAATGACAAGATAAATGTTATAATTGGTTTATTAATATCACTTTGATTTTCATTTAGGTAAAGTCAGAAAATATTTGATTTACAACGACAGATAAGTGATTTCACATGCCATTTTCCACTTCATAAGATGTTGTTTGTTTTTTAAAAATTCATCTCTTGCAATTTTCCACTCATTTTGTGAAGAAAATGTCAAATATGATAACTATTAACTGCTCTTTTTTCTCTTTTTTTTTTTGAAAAAACATTGGATTTTCCTTTAACTAACGTACTTCTGTTTATTTGAATATTTGCACCACAGTAACTAAAAATTATACTTGTTGTTTAATAACTTTTGTAATTAAAGGTAGGTAATTGAAAATTGGCGAAAATACTCGTATAGTGAAAATATCGTATCAATAACTTTCCTAGATTTTTACAGGTGATCTGAAAGCCACAACATGTGCAACATGTTTAAAAGTGGATCTTTATACAATTTTTCGAAAGATAAAGAAGGAAAAAATGTCCCTAAAAATACTTAAGAGTAAGACAGGCTTACAAAATTATCTAATAATTTCAAATTCCTCTTAAACTCAATACAAATTGTCATTAAACTTGTTGTTTAAACATCATCAATTTAATCCACGTGGAAATAAATGTGTATGTAAGTGATTGAAAAGATGAATATCTATTTTTACGTGTTATGTTAACCGTTCAATTCCTGCATACACCAAAAGGAAAAAAAAAATATAAAATAATATTGCGCCAATATATTCTATATTGTCTGGCAATACTGGAAATAAGTACTTGACATTTAGCTGTTATTGAACTTTTTAAGACAAAATAAACAAAACTGACTTTTTGTGCAGTTGAGCTAATGTTGTAACAACAAAGACAACTAAGGCATTTTACTGGTTTATTTTTAGAATTGAAAGCATATGTGATGGCTCTTCCCGAAAGGGGGGACTTTGACGATCATATCAATTTTGATTTTATCAATTTATCTGTTATAGTATTTTCTAAGCTTTAAAATGACACCTTACTTGTTGAAATTGATCAAAGCGATCAAATTTGCAACAGAAAATCCGCTAAACATTCTTATTATTTTCTATATTTTTGCAGCCTATTTTCATAATTTTCTCGAAAAGTATTCTGTCGCAAAGTCCCCCTTTTCTGGATGAGTCATCACATAATATATTTTACTTTTCTCTATCTTAGGAAAACATTATGAATGTGAATGAAAAATATGTCACTGAAGTGCGTATTACCTTTTCCGACAGATACCGAGTCTTGCAGCTTGTAGCTATTGTTGAAGCACACGAACTTAAATATGTAAAGCGTTCTATATACGACGAAATTGAACTGGACAAAATGTACTTTTTCTGATTCAAACACAGAGTAGAATGTTCTGCATTTTCCATAATTTTGTAAGGATATGATTCGATTTGTTTTGAACATAATTTAGGTTAAGCATGCTTGAGATATCTTCTAAATCCTCTTCTCCGGAACTGTAATTGCTACGTAGGTCTAGCTAAAAGAGCTGCAATATAACATTATGGATCTTTCAAGATATATATATATACACGAATTGATGATATAGTAGTTTAAATGCATTTCTAGAAGATTAGGATCCTATTTTTGCATGTACATAAATAACTTGTAACTGATTGACCTTGATCTCTGAAATTCATTCTATGAGTTTTCTCTCAGGCTGCCTTCTGTTTACTCTCAGAAGTCAAGAGAAGTACGCAACCCCGAAGGATGAGGCTGTTATGTAAATACATAAGAAATAGAATATAGGCATACCCATTAAATGTTAGTATTTAAGTTCTAGTGGTTTACACTCCTGGAAGGTTGAATAACTGTTTCGGTACACGAGATACATTATTACAAAAAATGGAAGCGGATGATAATGGGTTTATTGAGGTGAAGAAATGAGGGAAACTGGATTGTTCTCCCGAGATGTATAAAAAAATCCTGGGCTGTCTACGGGGGTACTAGTATTTCAAATGTTTTGTACGCGTATATGGATGCTGGACCATAAAAATCTCTACACGTTATATATAATTACTCAAAATCCATAACTTTGATAGACAACGCAGAATTTTACTCTTATTTGATGCTTTGGGGCAAATTAAGGAAACTGTTTGTGTGTCTGTATAAAACCCATCCTATCACCCTCCTCGGGTTCAAAGTAGGCCTATGCAAAATGGATGACGTCAACAAAACAATTTTAATCTCTCATATTACGGTTGAAGATGACGTCAATGTTGTTATTGATAGAAAGAGAATATTTCTTGCATCAAATTATATTATTGATTTTAAAAGTAAACAAGAATGATGAGGGACATTTCGTTTCCCCAAACTTAAACGTACATTTCATGTCAAATGTATTTGTATTCACCTCTTTTAAACAAGCGTAAAGACGGTTTCAAATAGCATTCCTGAAAGGAAATAATACCCAACTTATATTTTGAGACATATCAGACCTTTCTAAAGGCTTGAATCAATTTTAAATCAATTTTGTATCTTCGAAAAGCAGCAAATGGAAGCTACCAGACATTAACCAATTTTTTTTCAAGCTTTAGTTTTATTAGGACAACAAGTTTATAAAACTGTATTGTGAGCACGTCATTAATTGGATCCCTTTTATGATGAAAATGTAGGTCGATTTCAAATGATAAAAAATCCACGCCTTCAACATTATTGAATCAAAGTTCAATATACCTATCAGATTAAATAGACTCAAGCATTTCCAGCGATTTATGTTTGCACATAATGTTAATCTTGTCAATAATGATCGTCTCTATTTAAGCAATATCACGTCTTTATTGCGTCAATACCCAATTACTTAGGATTAGCCAATCACAGCATTTGACTTGTTTGTAAATGACACTGAAAAATTGCATGGAATATGTGGCGATCCGTCGTTATGTTACCTGTTGATTTAGTAGTTATGCTAAAGTTGTAAAAAATGAGTATGCAAAATCTGTCATTATCAGGAGAGAAGGAGTTAAAACAAAACTGCTGGTGGAACAATGCGCATTTTCCTTAAAAGGAGCATGACAGATAAACTAAAACGCTGTATTCAAATCTGTGTTGAAGCGTTAAGTAATCAAACTTGAAAAGAATTCAAAACCTATTCTGTCCTTACTTTGCGTAGATCGAGTCTTTGTAATAAGTGTGTTATTGTTAATGTGTTTGTCTACGAATAATTAGTGCATTACCCTTTCAGAATCTTCTTTCTTCTGGTGCTTTAAGGCTACAGTCCCTAAAAACGTCTCGCTCGGCTGAATGTCATGTTTACTGCAAGTTTTTACGTACTTACACCTATCAGAATATCACATTTTTTGGCATACATATTGAATAGAATCTCTAGTTTATACATGGAACTTTACTAGTGATTTCACGTCCATTGTCAAGGTCATAATTACGCCTACAGACTACTTCGAAAAAGTTGACCCTTTTTTGCCGAAAGCTCATAATTTTATGATGTTCGAACAATTCGACTGGTTTCAAATTTTGACAGCTTGATACTTCTTATTGAATTACAAACAATATTTTATAGATATGCTGAGTTGAATTTGAATGATAATGTAACAAACCCGGGTTGTTTTGCCCGAAAATCCGGACGGGAATTACGACTCTGAGTTTACCCTGTTTGAGCTGTGAATTGCCTGTTTTAAGTATCTACATTAACTACATTTTGTCTGATATACGCATTCGCATAATTTACTTACAAATTGAGCATTCCAATGAGGCAAAAATTGCAATTTTTATGTAAACAAAAGAAAAATACGGCATTCTAATAATTATGTTTTAGATTTTAGTTCACTATCTCAAGCTGCCTTGATAGCTAAGCGGTAGATCTCTCGCTTCGTAATGCATGACTAACCCCTGCCATAACCCATGGTTCGAGTCACCGCAAAGGCAGTGGAAACTATTTATCTTTTCATGACTGAACAATAGTTAGGATTCACATTTTCCTGAGCATATGGATTCCTCGTACCCTTAAATGGAACACATTTTGTAGTTATCCTTAATGTTATTCCTCAACAAGTAGATTTTCTCAATTTGTGATGAAAGTATATTAAACATTAAAATAAATGCGTACGTCAATGAGCATTTATCTTTAATGTAGATTATCATAATATTGAGTTTGGAAAAAGTATTAGAATATTAAATTTGTACATTTTATAGCACCGATAAGAATGTATAAACATATAGTAGCATTAACAAAAATGGTTCATTGAAGCACGAAGAGGTTTTTTTTTAATGGAGTAATACCTTATCTGTGCATCATACTTTCCGTATAAATCAGTTCGGGATAGGTCGTAATTCCTTTACGGTTTGTGAATTCCTTTATAGTGCCGTGAAGGAATCAATTCACTCTTAACTTTGAATAAAGTTTTGAAACAACCTGTGAAAATCGGAGAACATTTTAAAGCAGTTCCATATTGAATGGGACCTATTCTAAGATTTTAAATTTCTGAATTTTTAAATTATATCTATCCAAAATTTTTTTTTTTTGGGGGGGGGAAATTTCCAAAAGTTTTTGGCAGATAGAATTCAAAATTTAATAGCTAAATTGGTAGAATAGGACCCAATCAATATGAAAATGCTTTAAAATGGTTTAATTCAAAGCTAAGAGTGAATGAAATCCTTTACGCAGTAAAGGAATTCATACACCGTAAATGATTCATACACCGTAAAGGTATTACGACCTTTCCCGAACTGAAATATAATCATAAAAAAACTTGTCTGTCTTCTTTCAATCTTTCTTTCAATGATTGTAGCCTCATGAACAAGATACCATTGAAGCCAAAATATAGAAAATAAAAAAAGGATTGCCCATACCATTTGTGATTCCTCCTAACAACTTTCGATACAAAAGTACATTAAATAATCATGTTTGTCCTGTATGCACTCAGCAGGTTGAACATCTATTGGTTTTGTATAGATTTGTTTCTTATTAAGTTATGGCATTCATATTGGACTGTTCATGCCACTGACTTCAGATACCGAATGATATTAAGAGAAGATGGTATCTATGTAATACAACTTCAAGTACCGCTTCGAAAACATACATGAAAGAGTTTTTTAGAATATTCCATGTTTTTATCAAATAATAGCGTTCTTATTGGACTGATTATACTACTTATCCCAATTGTTGTACGGACTTTGAATTGGCGAATCATGATATTATCTCTGACAATGTTAGACACACACTTTGAAATGTGCAGATATAATTTGTTTGTCCGAAATTTGGATCATGGCGTTCGTATTGATCAAACTCTTATAATATGATTACTTCTCTTTGAATGGTTGCTCTCCGATGCTCATCCTCGAGATATTAACACTATGAAAGTCCAAACAAATCAGTACAAAACTACAATGTAGACACAGTAGGTGTTTTCCCTACCAGTTACAATTGCACTCAAATGTATTTATGTTCAATGGAATCCGCTTAAATTGACCTTAGCAGCTTATTTTAGTTTTCTAGAATCTTTGTTCAGCTACGTAATTCAATTTACATTAATTATATATTTACACATAAGGAAAAACATTTCCTGCAACTTCATTTAATATTCCAGCTAATTGTTTTCTATGACCCGCCTATTTTGTGAAGGGAATAATAATAAAAATGACATGTCATATTACATGTTTACAAATAGGAAGAAATCTGAGAATATGAGGAATTCAATATGTTATAAACTCCATTTTAAATTCTACGACTTTCTGCTCGGCTTATTTAATGGGAGCAGGCATAAGTACATATCGATGCTATTACCTTACCATCGATGGGAGAAATAGTGCGTAACAAACAAGAAGATCATATCTTGTAACAATTCCTATATTTATTTGTGTCATTCTAAGTCCTTGGGTATTAAAATGATTTCCTTGATTAAATCAAATAAACCATACAAAGACGATAAATTGAATGAACTGTATAAATAGCTTTTAATTTACGTCAACAAACGTTTAATTTCCACTTTGAAGCACGCTGTATATTTTGATGTTTAATTCAATTTTTATTCCGCCAATGGTGATCAATGGTCTAATAATTTCAGAAATTATAGATAATAATAAATCAAATATATTTGTATCGGAGCTTTGTTTAAGCCCAATTTTTTTTTCAATTGTGTATCGTATATAAAGTAATTACCTAAAGCACCAGACATATCGCGTCATTTTTGTAGATTTAGACATTATTGCATTCGAAACTTTTCTTGTGACGTCCAATTTTTATAATGGTGAAATTTGTAAATCTAAATAACCATTTTCATTCTATATTTTTCATTATGATTTACAAGTTTTACCATTATAATTAACGATACTATCATTTTGTAACAACTCCTAGGACAGATGAGCTTAAAATGATCTAATGCAAATTAATATTTAAGTATTATTGAAAATACAACATATCAATGAGTAATTGAAAATGTAAAGTAGGGTGAAAAGTAGTTGAACGTATGCCTAGATACAGTTCATCATTTTTAACCATTTTTTAAATCCAGACAACTGATTGCATATTGATCATGTTGATCTCGAGTTGCTATACAACATTATTGATCGTAATAATCCGCTAAAACTCCAATTAAAATAATTAAAAATCATACAGTGGCAAACATTCCAAATGAAAAAATTCATCTTTGGATAAAATATGAAATTATATTACTATATTTCAAACTCATTAAAATTCGAATTAGTGACGCAAGTTACTTCTGTAACAGGAAAACAATAAGGAGTTCAGGTCGACCCCAACCGCACACCGCTACCCGAGGAGGGTATAGAATCAATTCTTAACAAAATGTCCTGTGCTACAAAACAACAGCAAAGACACAACATTAAGATTATAGTTTTTAATGTAGCTACAAGGTGTCTAATTTATAAGAAGAAAGTAATTGAGAAATGTTTTGTTTTAAAGGCATGAACATTTAAATACAACAAAATCATATATATTACAACCATTAAGCACTAAAATACATTTAAAGAAATCATTTAAAGTTATAAAGGGGCAGCCCATTTTGAGTTTTATGTTGAAGGCAAAGCAATTGTAAATATGCATTCCTTAGCAGTTTGCAGTCAGACAAAAAAATGGGTAAAAATGTCTTGATTCAAATCAATTTAATTAACTACTTGAACAAAATACTTAGTCGGTAAGTCACTACTTTATATGAAGTACAACAATAATTTTACCAACAAACTAAAAATCTTATTACAATGCAAATTACAAAATAAAAAGGAATTGCAAATATGTCAGAACAAGATTCATAATAAATACTCCAATCAAGGTAAAGACATTTGCCTCTTAACATTCGATATCCTGTCATGCCACATTATTGTATTCATTATCCTTATGCTAACAATGCTAAACGAACTAATAAACCTACGCTCCGATAATGACAAGCCAGTCATCCTGTAGCAGTACATGCTGGCATATTGGAAAAAAAAAACCAATCATATCCGTCTACATTTATTTCCTGGAATGTTGTTATTTACAGATATGACATTTGCTAGGGTTTGGTCTAAATAACTTTATATTTACACATGTATGCATTCTATGTATATAACACGGAGAACAACATTTTATCAAGCAATGTTGAACAGAAATGGTGGATTCCTGTTTCCTTTATTACCTGTCAAAAATAAGTAACCACGCTCTACATCATACAAAATAAAAGCAATATAACGGTATGCGTATAAATTGTCGTTAGATCAATGCTAAAATCAACACAAAGCTTGACGCAAACGCTATACCGTATAGTTGGTACTGAAGGCCAAATTGAAATCCGTGGTCGGCTCTTCATAATGCTTTTTTCCCATTCTATTTTCTATTCACTTATAACCTTGTTTTCATCACGTTCCATAGTGCGTTTTATACAGATTGACATACTTTTAATATGCTTTAGCAGATAAATAGATTGCTAACAAATCTTACGAATGAACACAATAACGATACATTATTATATTACATATTATGACTCAAAGAAGTATATACAAAAATATACCAATCCCTGGATGTCAATACAAATATTCAATAATGACACCAGTCAATTAAAACTATTTTGGTGGAAATTGGGGAAAATATGTATATGTTATGTCCATGTTTAACCTATGTCCGTTCGTCTCGAATTAATTATTCAATATTGTAGACAATATTTGTCAACAATACAGGGTGTCCCAATATAAACGCAACGAACCTTAAACTTTTATTTGAGAGAACAGAGCACAATGGTGAGCAAACGTTACAATAATATTATAGAGTAGACCACTGACTTTTGCAGGATTTTTGTTTTGTTTAATGAAAAATCTTGTAATCCGATTTGTTAATCTGTAAAGATTCACCTCTGGTGACGTCATTGGGCACACAATGAATGGAAGTTGCTAAAACATTACATGATTAGAATAAGCATCAATGAAATGATGATCTGCTGATAATTATGCAGGTTCTTGCGTCTGGTTTAGTCAACCTGTTGTGTCTTCTTTGCGGGCCAGATGAATCATTAACTGAATTGAGTTCTTAAACTCCTTTGTCTTCAATTTTCTTCCGTGGTTTTGGTTAAAGACTTATTATTGGTTGATATCTTTCATTTGAATCCCTTTTTTCGTCTCTTTTGGTAGAAATTGTATCCTAAACTACCCGATTGTCGCACCAGAAGTAACAAATTCATGGATTATGAGAGTATCAGGAGGATCCGTACTTTAATTTACAATTTTGACCTATTTAAGTTAAAAATGAACTTCAAATATCACGTAATATTAGGTACAGGTCAGGTAAGATTGGTTTAAATTGATTGTGCTCTAATTAGTTGTAGAATTCTCTTCATTTTAAGTTTGCATTTCTTTAGCTTGAAGTATAAACTTACAAATCGGACCAAAGTAGATTTAAAGGCCTTTCTTAAATTCTTCATATCTTTGGACTGGAGTATGTGGTAAAATGAAACGGGACAAAAAACATATTGCAAAGTAATTACACTACTTTTAAAAAATCTTTTAGCAACTATTTTTAAATACTCTTTATTTGCTTGTTGCATTAATATTGGGACAAGCTGTATATGACAATTGCAATCCTCCACATACAATATACCATAATGTGTACCTTTTCAGCTCCATAGAGCCTGTAAAGTTGACAAACATCCTTTTCTGCAATGGGGAAAATACATACCAAGGTCGCTTTTCAAAATCTACATTAGTTGAAAAGCTTGTTTCTTATTTTGAAGTTTACACACTATTTGGTCTTGTTAATTATATTTATATAGAGACAGGTGTTGAACTATAGACGCAGGCTAATCCTACCACAATTAATTTTTCTTACACACATACAACAAGTCTTCTATTGATGATTGAATGATTCATATTATTCGGTTTTCATTCAGAACAATCGTCACCTATCTTCGTTACTGGCAATTCAATTGACTGATAAATTTAAATTTGAGAAAATAAAAGACACGTAGAAAACATTTTGTAATGGGATTGTCCCTCGTCCTCAGTCTTTGAAATGACCATAACATCACATGTAAATGCCTAGTGACGTTTATCGGAGTGTCCTTTTAATAAATTAATAATTTAAGAAAATAAGATGCATGCAGGAGAAATTTTGTTATGCGGTTTTCACTCAGCCTCAGTCTTTGAAAGGACCATAACTTCATATTTAAATGCGTAGTGAAGTTTATCGGAGTGTCTTTTTAATAAATTAATAAATTTCAAAAAGTAAATAAGATCAGATATCGACTTTACGACTGGTTTAAGATAGCATAGCAAGTGTTATATGGAACATTGGCCGAAGTAAAGGGGTTTTACTAATTTTCTGTGCATAAAATATTTTATTGGCATTTATAAGAGCAGTTTGTCTTTCTCACAAATGGTTAACCTATGTACAAGTAATTCTTTTTTTATGACTTAAGTTCTTGGTATTGGGGGTCTACATTAGATTCATATGCACTTGTGTATCTTTACACAACAAGTAAATGTCACGATTTTAGCGTAACTCAGAAAACACAAAACTTTACACGTGTTTATTTTAATTAAATTTAGAAAACTGATGATTAAAAACTGACGATTCTGTTGCTGTTAAAATATCTAGCTATGTGTGATTTTGAAATTTTATTGCAATTGAGATCCTTGAATAAAATTAGTGTTGTGAGACGATCCATGCAAACCC
>JXSR01S015625.1:57868-68795 GCA_000969725.1 Ophiothrix spiculata
TTTAACATTGGTACATTTGAGCGAGCAGATCAAAACAATACTGATAAGTAATTCATTCAGGGGGAAATACAAAACTGTAAAATTGTACCAGAAACAAATTGCATCCAAATATATGCTAAAAAGAATAACGTCTGTACTGGATCAGCGAGCTTCACACACGTAAAGTATGTAAGGTGTTTTTTTTTCTGTGATACATCTTGGTGCAAAATACTACGGTATTTTAGGGAAGGCTAAACATTAAAAGACAAAAGCAGTACATCGGGGGTAACAACAACAAAAGAGCAAAGGAAATTCGAAACAAAAAACCTTCCAATATCTATATGCTTTAAAGACTATAACGTAAGTTTTGATCCTGAAAGCCATCTCTCCTCTAACTCTACATGCTGAGATATCGTAACGTAGAATAATGTTCCTTACACATTATATCTGATGTTGGAGAGTTGACTTAAATGCCCTTATGCTTGTATGAATTCTCAGTACATTGAAAACAGAATCGTATGAAGCAATGTTTATGGTGGGAGAGGGAATTCCTATTTCCTGTGCCTGTCCAAAATAGGTAACTACTCTCTTAATCATGTATAGAAAGTAAATAAATGCAACACAAAAGCATGCGACTAGAGTTATCGTTAGTCCATTGCCAAAACAACAACAAAGCATATTATAGACATTTCAAACTTTATATTGAAGGCCGTGGTTGGCTATTCAAGCTATTTTCATTCAGGTTTCTATTCATTGAGCTTGTTTGTGTCACATTCCATAAACAGGTTTCAAACATGTTGTCATACTTATATTTGCTACCCGGGGAACACATATAAAAGTAAAAGTAACTAGATCAACAAATTATTATGCTAAAGATATACGGGTAGTGTATATCAAAAACCAAAGTTCGTGTCGTTAGCAAAAGTTGTTTTAAAAGTGTGCCCAGACATCGGATAATTCCGGCTTTTTTCAATTTTGCAAATATGGTTCTTGTTATATTAACAAACAGACTTAACAAATGTATCTCATATTATAAAAAGTTATTGTCACTATTGTTTATCATATTTTTGACTGAAAATATGCGTGAAAGACAAAAGGCTGGGGGTAGACCAACAACTTTCATATGCTCTTTATGTAACTCTAAACTTTAGACCTGTTTTAAGTGATATTTTGCTTCACAGCCAAATATATTTACCTCAACCAATATTGTCATATTTGGTAAAATTTGAAATATTTTAATATCTTCAATCTGTCACAGTTCAAAAGAGCTGCAAGAGGTTATTTTATGGCAGTAGTAATTTTGACCTTAAATGTTAAACCTCTCTTGTTCATACGGACCTTACAGTTTATACACTAGGGGGAAATAATTGCTAGAACGCTGTTAGTATCTGTTTGTACGAAGTATTATGACCATACATATCTTACGCAAATAATAATAAGCCTTTAATAAAAGAATGCAATTCATATACCCCTTCCAATAAATAAATAAAATGCATGGTGGTTTATTCATTAAAGATGACTTTAAAAGTGCCCGTATGTTATTACTTGTTGGGTTGTTGATGTATTACAAACTGCTCAAAGAATGCCGTCCAGCTGGCTAGCCGCGTGGAAGATTGTGATTCGTCATGACTGATCTCCAGACTGATTGTCAATAACAAAGTCAATATGCATCAAATCATTGTTTCCCTTTCGTAACACGTATCAATATACCGTTTGAAGTCTTAATTTAGAGTGTTTAAGAGTATGAACTGTTACATATGCGACAGTTAATAATGTACTTTTAATAATATGTTAAAGATTGCTTCAATGATTTTGATTGTATCTACATTTTTTATCATACAAATGAAAGATGTAATGCGATTATAAGTTAAACTAAATACCAATACTTATAAAATAATATTTGTATATTGCATCAGATAAAAAACAAAGTTTGTATGACGAAATAAGGGGTGTTCTTACAAAATGAGAGGAAAGTCGCACTTGATGGTCTTGTGAAAATGGCTACTGGAGAGGAACATGGGTAAATTATTCATTTTTTGTTTGTGATGGAAATCGCATCTATAAATATTCCTCTAACAGTATCATATAATATCGGGAAATGATAATTTAAACGGTTTTTATCAAAAGATTTTAAGGTTCTGTATACAACTTTAAATACTGTAACACTTACGCTAGGATTCCTTTTATCCGTTTGCGATGCGGATGCGATGCGTTTTGCACTATAAGGGTACTAGTAGTAGTATAATTTAAAGCATATGATTGAATAGGATTAAGTTGAAGCTGATATTCAATTTTGACCGTCCGTTTTCAATGCGATTCTGCATGCGTTTCGCATGCGGTGTGTTTTGAATCGATATAATGGTTTTCAACGAGAGTGATTCCTTTTATCCGGCCCGTTTGCGGTGCGGCTATCCGGAAACCCATGCGTATATTTGAATCGGTCCCTGGAGCGATTCATCCGTTTTGAATGCGTTTTGGTCATGCGGAAACTTTTCAATTAGAGAAGATGCTGAAATGAAAACGCATTAAAACTGGACGGACAAAATTGAATCTCAGCTTTCAACCTGATACCATTCATCTCCATTCAATCGTGTGCTACAAATTATACCACTACCCTTACAGTGCAAAACGCACCGCATCCGCATCGCAAACGGATAAAAGGAATCCTAGCTTAAGACTTTCTTATAAATTATTGCAAATTGTGAAGATGGTTACAGAATAATTCACATTCAATATTGCATATAGTGTCAATATTATATGTGCCAAGTTTCAAGTGTATTATCCTTTGTTTTCCCTGATAACCTCTCGAGCATTTTTCTGTGTAGGCAGATATATTAGTTCTATGCTCGATGGTTCAGAGTACTTGTAAATATTTTATAGTCGAATTTTGACAATTCTTTATTTCTAAATCACCAGCTGAATCGCCTTACAAGGCTACATAAATTAATCTATTTATGGAAAAGGAACGCGAAAAGCATGATCAGTTATACAGTATGTATCAAAATAATTAGTAACTGAACTTTATTATTTTATTACACAGAGTCTAGACATGTTATCATTACTTTTTTCATTTCTTCAAAAAGGCCAATTCAATAGCTTCCATTAACCCTCGTCCACCTAAGCTATTTTTTACTACGTAGTCACCTAAGGAAAGGTGTGGGGGGGGGGGGGAAACAACCCCCATCCTGTTAAAATGAAATTGACGTTTGACGTACCAAAAGCGTGGTTGTTCTATATCATAGTAAAGGGTAGGGTCTCTTCTTTCTATTAATACCAAAATAATGAAAATCGGTCAAGGCGTTACGTAATTATGACGTCATAAAGTACTTTAGGTCGGAAAATTTCGCCGAAATCTGATTTTCAGACAAGAAGATCCCAAATGTATACTAATAAATATTTTAATAGATTGGGCATTTTTTCAAATCATTTACTGTTATGAACCTGGCTGAAAAAGTCTATGTAGGCACATCTTTATTTTAAAAGACCTTTTCCATTTAAAAGACAGGTAATTTTTTCAATTTACGATCAATCAATGATAAGCATTTAGTACAACCATTAAGTTCTTTCATACCAGGAGAAGTCGAACAGGACTTTTCAACGCTAGCTTTTGGTAATTTTGTAGTTAAAATTATATTTAAGGCAGAACATATACAATAAAATCACATGCAGATTGGGTTATAGGTGTTGATTCATTCTTTATTGAAATGAAATGGCAAATTTTCACAACTGGTGCCTTTACATAACCCTCCAGTTCTTAGAAACAAAATAATGAAATGCTCTCATTATTTTTGCAGATTAAAAACAAAGAAATGTACTACCAATTAAAATAATCGGAAATTTCAAAATGAACAGGGACATATTTTTAAAGATTTGTTTATTTTGAGTATTTATCATTCTGATACAACCTGTATATCATTTTGAAGATGAAGAATTCAAATATGTAATAATAAACTCACTTGTGAAAATCGCGACTTTCCTCTCATTTTGCCGAAGCGAATGTTACATTGGTTGTTGATAAGACACGCTTAGATTTGAAAATAAATGTGAGCTTTGCCAAGAATATTGTATTATTTTGATATGATAACATTAACTGTTAAACAACTAACTAACTGTATTGCATTAATTCTATTACATATGTATTAGATTGCAATTTGATACAATAAATATTAGTTTTACCATCATTTTGTTATATCTTTTATGATTTTAATCAGATGAAAATAAACACTGAACACCTGCCTCTTGTGATTTGCTTTTCTGTTTTAATAAACCCAGTATTTCAGATTAAAAGAAGTTAAAAAAACTATATAGTTTTTAGTGTAATAACATTTTATTTTCATTATAAATCGGCAAATATATCTTAGGCATAAAGATTTCATTTTAAATCAACCTAGAATGTGAGATCTATTATTCTTTTCAAAAACATTAGGTATGTTCAATACATCTTAAAATATCTCATTAACAGATAAAGGCTTAAATTTACAATAATTAAAAAAGTTTAATTGACAATAGAAGTATCGAATTAATCTTAACCCTTGTCTTACCAACGTATATTTTGTAATGTTTGTTACTAACGGGGTTGGGGGGGGGGGGTTACCCCCCCCCCCTATGAAATTGAAATTGGAGTGCTAAAAGTTGCTTTGCTTTATACCACAGTATAGGGTAGGGTCTCCTCTATCCATTGATACCAAAATCATGAAAATCGACCATACCAAGGCGTTACGTAATTATGACGTCATAAGTACTTCCGAGTCGGAAAAATCACGATTTTGGGCAAAAATAGCCACAAAATTCTAAATATCGGAATTTTGTCGGGTTTTTTGCTTATAAAGAAGGGAAATGTTGTTTTTAATATGTTCTGCAAGTTTTAGGTGAATACCATGCAGATATTTTTCAAAATGGTGACTTAAAATTTTCTCAGGTGGCAACCACCACCCCCCCTACCTTCCGACTTTGACGAGGTACCCTGACCCCCCTGAAGGTGGTACCTACGATTTTTTTTCGCTAAAATGACCGCAAAGGATGAACTTACAACTACACAAAACCCCTAGGTCATATTCGTTTGCGTTTTTATGCGACAGGGAATCATCCGTTAGGGGTGGTGGTAACCACCCCCCCCCCCTTGGTAAGACAAGGGTTAATGCACAAAAGAGACCAGTCAATTAAATGGGTTTAAGCTATTATCTTCTACAAAAACAGAGCAGCCATGGATTTTTGCTTTTGCTTTTGCTTGTGTAAACACAAAAGGGTTGTTGGGATTGTAAAGTCTCAAATGGGAATTTTCTATACTTATTAACTCCAGGGAATAGAATCAGCGATGGGTTAGTAATTTTGTTTACAAAAGCGTACAAAATGCATTGTTATGTATTAACAAAACATTTGGACGAGGCTATTATATCGGCTCACATAATCATTTTGGATCTAGTTATTTGCCATCTTTTATTTTCCTTAAAATGTAACAACGCTCTTATACTTTGACCTGGCATATAGCGGTAGATTCCATGTAATACTCATGTAATGATACTTAAGATCTATCTTGTGTTTATATATTTTTGATCAAAATTGCGACCTTTTTCTTAGCATAGCATGCCCTTTTTCAAGCCAAAGTAACAATTTTATTTTCAGGAATGAAATGTACTGTTGTAGATTAGATTGAAATTTTACATGTACTGATGCCTTTGCATCATGTCGAGGTAACCAAGTATAATATACTGACATGTCAAGGTTGATGAGCTCACATGCATTCATTCTGTTGTTGAATAGCATCTATTCTATAATAGCTCTACTTTATTCTTTCTCTTTTAAAATTGGGTTGCATGAATTTTTAATTGGCGAGTCTGTCATATTTCATGTAGAGAAAATAACAGCTCTTTTGTGTGCTAGATGAGCATAAAGCAATTACTTCACTGAACCATTGCCCCTCTATCTAGAGACACTTTTATTGGGAACAAGCAAACAATCAAATAAGTGAATGAACAACCAAAATTTGCAACTCCAACAATTTCTAGGAAAGTAAAATATTGATGAAACCAGTTTGCACTTAAAAATTTTTCTCTACTATAAACATGTATATTAACCGAATAATGAAAAAGCCACGAAAAGTTTACACTTTCATTTTTTGCGACTTGGTAAGTTGATAACATCACAGTTGTAAGACAGATTTTATAAACCTGTACCAATGTTAACTTATCATATCCAGTAGTTTAATAGAGAACACTATTTTTCCTGAGAAACCTGCCTGTAATCACACACGAAAAAAATAATAATATTGTAAATTTTGTGAATGACAATGTGTCCTCAGTTGAAGTTTTGCATAATATAAGGATTGTCTAACCATCAGATTGTTTTAACTTTATATAACTCATCCATAGATTCTGGTCATTTGATTGGTAAGATTGTAACACATGACCATTTGTCATGTTTACTATCACTATCATCCGTTTGATAGTCTTTACTATCACGTTCATCCATTTGACAGTATATGAAATGACCGGTGATAAAGTTGAAAATCCGCCCTTTTGTTTTTGCTCATGTATAGGGATTTTACATACAAAAAAAGTAGTCAGTAAATAGAAAATTTTATTTTTAATTTGGTCGAGTTGAAATTTGGTGGAAAGATGGAGACAGTGATAAAGTTTATTCTTAAGTTTACAGATTTGAAATCGGTTAAATATTTTTTGAGTTAGAATGTTTTTAAAACGTTGAGAATATCAAGGAAATCCAAGCCAAAACATACAGTTCTGGAATATGTGTGCCACGCAATGTAGTTTTAACCAAATGATGAACAACGAATCTATGCATGAGGTATATAAAACAATAGTTTATGTGTTATCAAATGACCAGAATCTATAGAAGAGTTATATAAAACAAATACTAACTGCTTATAACGGCGAGTGAAATGGAACAATCAATCTTTCAATTCGGGATGGTATATTTGTACCATCACACTCATTAGCAGTTAATATTTGTATATTATCGTCATTCATTTATTAGAATGGTAGCTTTCTGTGTACAACAAATACAGAACTCCTTTCAAATAAAACAACGGATAAAACCAAACATTTAATCAAACCGTAACTTTGACATACTTGATATACATGTATATGAAATGCAATTAATGATGATTGATCACTGTCATTTATTTCACATTATTGAATATTAGCGAGATAGGAATAACAAATACCTACACAGGATGAATAAATCCAATATCAGAAGCCATCAGGTTGAATGTGTACATCATGTTTATTTGTGTTGCGTGCATGTTTGTACCTTCTTTTTAAAAGTGTGAAATATTGCGTGTAATTCTGAGGATAGCGACCTTTAGAGGCATCATCGTTAAGCTCTGCGGTTGCCCTAGAGCTGGTGTCAGCTTTTAAAGTAAAGTAGATATAGTTTTAAAAATCTATTCTTTGAATTCAGCTAGCAGTTTTTCTCGCTATACTGTAATTGACACTAGCACAGATAACCCCACCAATAAGGAACTTTGCTTTTACATAAACATAGACTTTGAAAACGATTAAGGTTTAGACGAATCGTTGAAGATCAAAGCATGATTTCTTTTCTCACGAAGCAAGGGCTAAGAATAAATTGTATAATTTTGTTGGGAGTGGCAATCTTTCTCTTTTTCTTTTTCTTGCTATCTTTTCTATTTTCAGCATCTTTTCAAAGATGCATTGGCCAGCATCAGGGGCGTCGGAAGGAAAATAAAAGTGGTGCGGCCACTGGCAAAAGTGATGCGGCCTGTAACCCATTAGTTATCAAAAATAAGCAAACAATTAAGCAGCAGAAGAAAGTAGTTACTAAAAACGAATATATACAGTACTATTTTATGGTTATTGATGCTAGGACCATGATAAATCATATTAAATTTATTTAAATTAATTAATTTTTATTTTTTCTGGCTGAAAAGTGGTGCGGCCAAAGCCCACGTGGCCCACACGGTTCCGACGCCCCTGGCCAGCATGCATAGATTAGCCATTTCTGGCTATCCAGGTTGGTAGTTTTGTATGAGCTTGGAAGAGACCATGAGTTCATCATGGATCCAATGGTATGTGTCCGGACCAACCAAGGTAAACAAACAATGAAAGTTTATACAAACGCATGTACTGTGTTTGCAATTGTCATTGCATTCCATCCAATTGAATCATTCTTCTTCAAAGAACTATCAGGTCTTGATCTCCTTTGACCTTGGGATTGTACTATGCAGATACGGCCTTGTGGATCTCAATTCGCGATATATGTGACCGTCCATTTTAGACGAGCAGTAAATGCAACACATTTCATTTTTTTGCTACAGGTGAAAATCAATGTCAAGGTCGTAATTTGCAGAAATTGATTTTTGACAGATTCACAATCCTTTTGCTTACTTCAAAGCACTCGCAAAGTATCATTTCAAAAGAAATGATCGGAAATATGAAATATATCTGTATATTTTGAGGACAATCAACAGAAAATATAGTTTTTTTTTAATCTTTGAACGCGTTTATCTCAGTTATTCATTTTACTCTTTGACAACCTATGACAGACCATAACTTGACTTCTGGAAATCGAGTGACGTTCATTTACGTATCATTTTAATCCTTATAACATGGTTAATAATAACAAAACATAACAAATTGCAAGATGCTGTATTTGCGGAGGATTTTGGATGGACGGTCCCATCAACGAAGGTATCTGGTATAAATTATTACTATTGTCACAATTTAATGACACTAAATAAATATATATACACCAGTAATTATAATATTCAAATGATCTTTAATAATAAGTAAACAGTGAAAATTGCAAGATGCTGTATTTGCGGAGGGTTTGGGATGGACGGTCCCATCAACGAAGGGATCTGGTATAAATGATTACTATTGTCACAATTTAATGACACTAAATAAATATATATACACCAGTAAATACAATATTCAAATGAACCGAACTCCGACAAGTCCAAGTTCAGGTACTACTGATCTAAAGTCAACTTTAAATCAGTAGTACCCGATCTTGGACATTACATTAAGCTACACTCTTAAAAAGAAAGGATCAAATTGATCCGATAAAGTATCAAATATGAGCTTTCCCTTTTCCTGATCAATTTTGATCCAAATTCTCCTCAAATTTGATTCTTTTCGGATCAAACACACTCTTTTTTGAACCGAAAAGGATCAAATTTGAGGAGAATTTGGATCAAAATTGATCCGGAAAAGGGTAAGCTCATATTTGATACTTTATCGGATCAATTTGATCCTTTCTTTTTAATAGTGTATAGTTAATGACACTGGAACAAATGCTATTGAAACTCAAAACCTTTCGTTGAATTGTCTGTTTACTCTCTTTTAACAAATAGGATAATTACAAACATATACTTAATACACTTCACTTTTAAAACGCATCGGGAATTAAATATATAACGATATTGTCAAGCTCACTTACAACATTTGCAAGTATGTTCAAATGCAGACGCATATACTGTAAATCAGTGATGTAATGAATTGAGAATCTACACTCACATAATTAACCAATTTGTTACGTTTTTGTACAATCTGTATTGTAGAAAACATAACCGATTATACATATAATTTTGCATGTTATCAGTGTCAATCAGTTACAATTATATACATAGAAAAACAAAGTGAGTCATTTGACCCAAAATGACCCAGTTTTTCACAGATTTTGAATCGTTTTTTCATGTACTGACACACTATGCCTCAATTGAGTCAAATGACTCACTTTTTTTCTGTGATAAACCAAATGATAAGAGATATTCGTTTTGCTCAGTCTGTCCGAATATATATGTAAGAATCGTGTTGTAATCATGTAAATGTTCATTTTGGTGTATCAATTCTAACTTTAAAATATCAAAATGTGGTTCGATTTTTTGTGTTCAGCCATAAAATTAATACATAGTTAAAATATGAGTTTGAGCCCTGAGTTAAAAAAAAGTTTAAAAGGTGTTAACGCAAAGATAATATGTGGGAGAAGGACCAATTCTTTAATCATGATACTTTTGAAAGACAAATATCTGTGTCGGAAAAAGATCTACAAAAGCATATTTAAAAAATGGATTATCAAGGTGTGTGATTTTTTCACCAAAGAGAAGTACGAATTCAATACACTTCACATAAAAAGCATCTAATGTTGGAGATATAGTAATGCTTGTCAAGGTCATCATATCATATCATATTATATCATATCATATCAAACATTCAAATGCAAAAGCTTATAAAATAAATCAGTTGTAACATAAATCTAGATAATATCTACATTTACATCAATGAGCAATATGTATCGTTTTTGTACTATCTATATCGTAGAGCGGATAAACGATCATATATATAATTCCGAATGAAAGCTGTTTCAATCAGTTCTTAATTACGATCATATATGATTTCATGTTAGAATGCACAAGGACATTCAAATACTAAGTAACAAGTAAATCAACATATGGCATCGATAGAGGTTTTTTTTTTGCTTAGGTACTGATTGGCTAGTTCTGAATAAATGTTTAAAAGTGGCACTGTTGACGGTTAAAAATTAAGTGCTGGTAATATTGATGTATATGTAAGAATCGTGCTGTTGAAAATGTTCATTTAAAAATAATGAAATTGTGGTTCGGGTTGTTTTGTGAAGACACTTAATTTAATACAGATGTTGATCTTGGGCTGGTATATATTGTTGTAAGCTGACTGAAAAATGCTTAAACGTTTAGTAAAAAAAAATAGCATGTGGTAGGGTAAACTCTAATTTATCAGGGTGACAAGACAAAAACAAACAAACCAACATAAAAAGAACAAAATAACTAGAAACCGTGGAAACTGTGTCTTAATACTTTATCTGTCTTCATTTTGGAAATGTATTCTTTAGTTATTTTTTTACTTCATAATTTACGTTGCATTTTTGTTTAATTATTTACGTTGAAGACAAATGTCTATAACCGACCGAAATGAAAACAATATGGACTGTG
>JXSR01S015625.1:91372-108754 GCA_000969725.1 Ophiothrix spiculata
GGTTTAGGTCAAAACTATCTTCAAGAACCTTGTGATTTTGACATTTTAATTTTATTAACTTCTTAGATTTGAGTATTGACGTTCCGAATGATGTTTTTATTACTTGTAATTTACAACGTGTTCAGCAACATATTCAGCGACATTGACAACGAAAATACGTTCTATGTGTGATTTGTTTTTGTTTATTAACTACTTAATATATTGTTAAGTTGTAATACTAGTATATCACCCGAGTAGTGTCATGAGTGATCAATATCTAACACTTAAACGCTGTTACCAGGTTATATAAATGTCTTCTTGTCCCTTGTCTCTTGGATATACCGATATATTCTAGTTCAAGACTAGAATATTTCACTATCGGTCGATGGTAATTCTCGTTTAACTGATGCGCAATACAGTAATTCATTTCGAGCACGCTTAAAAATGACGATGTGACATTGAAAAGTCATCTAGAGCCTCTCATTTATGTTTTTCTATGCATTTTCGCGATTCGTATTATTGTGTCCAATTTCTTTTTACAATGGTGTAAAATATACTGTTAATCATCATGTGTTCAATACAGGAAGAGATAAGATTACAATGAATTTATATCTATTTATGGAAGATACTACACAATAGTAAGCACTTGAAAATATAAAATCACTATATTATACATTTTGCATGATGTTTATTTTTTTCGTAAAGACCGTATCTGACTTTATCTTTTTCTGACCTACTAGAAAAAAAAATACCTTAGATGTGGTTCTTAGAATAACTTTTAAGCAAAGAATGAATTCTGAACTATGAAACAATTCACAAATTGATTTTTCACTTTCTTCATTGCACCACTATACAAATTCCTATTTTTAAACGTTTACGAGAGTCATTCAAAACGTTCTTCCTGTTATATCATAACTTTAGTTCTATTAAAGGTACAAACTTGAAATCGACATAGATATCGCTAAGAAAAGTCACTTACATAATGGTGAAACAATAATATCAATATCTTTACTGGATTTCTGTAGATGGTTTGGTTAAATATGTCACTGTTTCTGAATCTAGAAAAACTATTGATATGATTGTTTCATTATGTAAGTTACTTTCTTAGCTATGTGTGTGTCAAATTTCAAGTAGCTACCTTTAAAAGAACAACAAATGAAATACAATAGGTATAACGTTCTGAATGACCCTCCTAATGACACTTAACCCGTGTGCTCTGAACTATCTCTATTTCAAGAACGACAATTTCAGGAATTAAGTTATTCCTGAAATAACTTTTGTGAATACGGACCAATATTAGTATAATTGTGTGTTTAGCGAGATTAGTCAGCGACATTGAAAATGGAAAACATTATGTGTGTACTTATTAACTATACTACTAGGTTAAATTGTAATAGATTGAATCGCATGAATGTCATGAGTCTTTAATGTGTCATTATGTGTTATACGAATATACGTATTAAGCACATATTAATAATCTTGATAATAAGAACCCCCTCAGCTCCACTTCAATGCCTGATGTGGTGAAAAATTGCAATAGTCCTGCTATTGACTTGTTATATTTTATTCACCAGATTACCAAGTACTTTTATATTTTGTGTTTCCAAAACAGTTATTGTTTGCCATATATTTGAATGTGTTCCTATGATCGAGGTAACAGGGTACCATGTAAATTAGAACGTATACTATACACAAACTAACTTTGAGTTAAACATCATCCTTCCAAAATGTGTCTATATAGGAATTTGAATACGTCCCTCGATTTGATATTGTCTACTTAATAAAGAAAGTAACAAATATCGTGTGTTTGATTTTGTATTTGAGTTCAGGTACAATTTTTCTGAAATCTTGAGAGAATAAGAGAAAAAGAAAGGATTTGAATACCCTGTTATGTTGATTATCCATAATGTACAAGAATCCAATTCCACTGAGCATCACTGAGTTAATTCATCATCAACAACAGTAGGAAATTCACAATAGTTACTACTTTGAAGCATTTGTCATTCTTGAGTTTTAAAGCCTTGCGATTATGTAAAAATCCATCAAATCCTCTCTGCCTGCTTGATAATACCTATTTTTTCTACTCAACTGAGTACTTCAGTGCCCATTCGGATGTTGGTCTATATTTTTGATAGACATCAGTATACCCGTCAGAAGTTGTATGCATATTAGCATATAGCTTTTAAACGCATTTTATATGTGGCTTTTGTTGTTCAAATTGGTGAATATCAGCTTATCTTAATTTCACCGTCTCTATCATTCTTTTCCAATTTACTTCTTTAATTCCGCCCAACCAACATGCTCACATTCTCTGTCTTTATTTTAATATAACATAATATGATTTTTTTAATGCAGTCAACATTCCTCATATATACAAATTCATAAATTGTTACAGGTGTGTTTAGAATATTTTATTGCCTTGAATAGTGGCTTTCTTTGGTGTACTATTTAACATGTAATTCCATATGTAGTGCTTCAAATCCAGAATATTTTTCCAATACAAAAGACCTTATATGGATATTAAAGATTAGCAAAACCCTCATCAAACAATAATTTAACCATCAATATTCAGTAGAACTTAATGTTTTACTTCTGTTTATATTGTTTTTATTGGAAAAGGCTGCTTTAAAGAAAATAAATGAAAAATAATTGATATCGACAGCTTCTCTTTAATTAGAGATTATTGATCAGTGTACAGATATGATGGCACCTGATCATTAATTATCATAATATTCATTTCATCATTTTAATCACTGGATGTTATAATTATCAATAGGTATTTAAATGCTCAAATTGTCAATTATTATATTTGGTTATTTATAAATAGAGTAATAATCAAAATAGAATAGTTTTAAGAAAATTATCAAAAATAATGTTTTTTTTTTCCTGCAGCCTTAACATGGAGCGTTACGGAGCCAAAGTTAGTTTTAAGCGGAAACATCAAGCAAGTTTATGGGCACCCGTACCCATTACTCTACTTGCTCTGTGGTCGGACAGTCACGTAAAGCCGTGGGTCCCCTGTACGAATAGACTCCTTCATGGGGTATGCATGTTATGCAAGTACTTGTATCATTGATTGATTGATTGATTACGAAAATATAATGAACGCCCATCCATTATGACACGATAGATGACAGACAAAAAATAAATCTTATATTTTATTCTCATTCTTAGTAAAAAAAAAACCGCACACCCCTATTCAAACATAAAACACTTCCAATTCAAGGAAAAGAATTGCGAGTCAGATGTGTGCGTATATCTACACAACGCCGCAAATTTCAACGCGTGGGCCCATTGCGCGTAACGCTAACACCCTGTCATATATTGTCGCATAAAGGATTGCCAATTATTCCTTATAACATGTAAAAAGAGCTCAAAAGTAAAATAGCTATTATACCACATTATAGGAAAGGTTTTTACGACGGATTTTGATTATACTACATTTATATCTATAATAGCAATTAATTAAGTTGTACTGTAACTTAACAACAAGCTTATTTTAAAAATGTTATTAAAATATTCAACATTTGACAGGATAGTTTATACTTTACTGTTTAAAAAGATTAGAAACAATACAGTAACTATGTGACACCAATAGCATGTGATAGTAGATACGTAGACCAACCTCTTCAATTAATTCAGTATTACACAAAGAGGTGTCGTAAAATACTGTCCCCGAGGTTTTGGATGATCGAGACTTCCACCCAAGGCGCAGCTAAGGTAAGAAGTCTCGATCATCCAACACCAAGGGGCAATATTTCAATACTTCTACGAAATAAACCATGTTGTATTTATTGTTGTACACCTCAAAAAACTTGGAAATGGCAATCTAAAAGTCAACAAATTCATTACTAGGCCGTCAACCCACCATACGGAAGTTTTTACTACTTTTCCCGTGTGTGCGTGAAACATACAGGCGCAACGCGTAAATGCATACTCGCGCGTCTGTACTTGAGTATTAACGCACACGTGGGATAGTAGTCAAAATACATTTTACGCGTCTCCGCTATTTATCCAATAATCATGACAATAAGACTGTATCAACTTATAAATATTCAAGAGGTGTAGAAATATATTAATGAATTTCATGCATTCATTCAATTCTGTGATTGGATACATTATATATGTGTCAACTTTGTTTTATTAGGATTTAGTTTAAGATCATTTTCTGTGGACCAAAACGGCTACTTTACTTAAGTTATCATAAGAACTCTCTTGAATACAAACAATTCGGATTAATCTAAAATTTTAAGCGGCAAACGGCGAAAATATATATTTGATTAAAATTAAAACAGATCTTTAAATGGTCAATATATTCCCACCATGATATTTTGAATTTATTGAATAATTGCAATGTACCACAAACTCTTCATAGCAATTTATTGCTGCGTTTTATTGCTTCAATAGAGTGTGAAAAGAAAAGGCGATTTATAATAACGTTATTCTTTACCTGCTTATTTTTCTTTTACATTGAATGAATTTTCTCAGAAAACATTAAATCAATATTTGAATAACGTTATATATTTAGTGAAATTCGTGTAAATAGGACTTCATCATATGTAAATATGTCCTTAACTCACAGGCACACGGTTAATCTATGACAATGAAGTAATTGAGACACTTTAATACGAACGTTCAGGTGCTGGGGCACAATTCGGTCAAAATTTCCCAAGATTATGCACCTCTTATTAATGTCAAAACATGTAATGACAAATTAAGCCTACGGTCGCCATCTTAGAAAATTAAGGCTGTGGCCAGGTTGCAGCCGGCCGCACAAAGTTGTGACCTAATTGTGCCCCAACGCCGAAGGCCTAGATACATTTTGTCATTTTTACCATTTATAAAATCCAGACAACTGATTGCATATTGACCTCGAGTTTCAAGACAATATTATCGATCGGAATAATCCGCTAAAGCTCAAATTAGAATACTGCCAAATGTACTGTGATGTACAGTAGTTGCATGCATTTGAATAAATCGAACAGAAATGCCTACGTTCTTTTATTTTTATTTTTGTATAAATGAAATTAAAATTCTATAATTGGTCGTTTAAAGTAAATCGACCAAAAATACCCTTTTCACTTTTAACGACTTACATTTCGTTTGATGATTCAATAATTTAAGGTACAAAAATTTACGCAATGTAATATAATTTAAGATTAAAAATGCCAAATGAAAAAATACCATTTTGATGATAATTGTTTTAGACAATATGGGATTTTCCCGAAACTACTCCTTTATCTGAATATTTTCGCCACTTTAGCCATTTAAAAAAAGCCGTGCAGTTTATTTATAACTCGAAAAATATAAAAAATTAAAATGTCTGTCAAATATACAATTGTCATGCCCACGTAATAATTCCCGGGTTTTCCCTTGTATTCAGTGTTTATTTTTTTTCTCATAAACAAATATCTTTTGTACAAAACAGAATATCCGGATCGAAGAAACGCGTTCGTACGGGGGAGGGGGGGGGGTCATAAAAAAGAACGGGTATGTGCCTGCCGGACTTTAAAAAACTGACCATCTCTATACCTATTTGTGGCTCAAAAAAACACCCATCAATATACCAATTTTCCCAAAAAGCACCCAAGTTATGACAATCGGGTGCTTTCATCTGAGACGAATACCAACCGATCGCTATACCAAATCTGTGAACACACACCACAAAAGGCAGGCCCATATAGCCTACGTACTCCTTGTCAATGTAAGTACCCCCGGGTAATTTCCTATTAAGAAGCACTTGCAATTGATTTCCAATGTAGGGTAGGTAAATTTACGCCTTGAAAACATTTTACATGATTTGGACATGTTAATTTCATTATATTTTCGCTTTTTCATATTGACATTTTGATGTTTCGATTGAAGTTTTTATTGCATGTTATTTACCCGTATGTTTGACTTATTGAGCGCCAATGACAACAGAAACCTTCTGTGCGTGTGTATTAACTACTAAATTAATAGGCTTGTTTGTAATAAAATGTATCGTCGATATCATGAGTCATTAATAATCACCAAGTGTGTTAAAGGTTGTTACATGAATGGCTTCATTTCCCATGTCTCTTGATGAATCCGATATCTGCCAGTTTAGGAATAGAAAAAAGTAAATCGAAAGTAGCACTCTATCAAACGATATATTATACAATATGGGTTGGTTTATGGGCAACCAAATAATTGGTGCAAAAGATCTTTGTTATTTTATAATCAAATATATAATTTCAGTGTGTTTCTAATAATAACTGAGGCTTGGTGATGAAAATCCAATACATGGTGTATGGAATTTTATTATTTTATTATTTTATACTCTAATATATAATTCCAGTGTTTTTTTTTAATAATAACGTAGGCTTGGTGATGCAAATTTAATACACCACTTTGAGGTGTATTTGATGTCAAATGTGTGATTGTTTACAACACCAAGCATGCTTTATTGATTAGAAGATGCAATGGAATTATATATCATGTATATTGGATTATAACATTAAAGACCTGTTGCACCACATTATTTGGTAGTTCAATAAGAAGTAGAAACTGATCCTATTGTATGTAACGTTTGAGTTGGGAATTAAAGGCGTCTTTAAATTATAACATATAATATAAATAAAATTAGTGAGAATGAAGTTTTTCTTCTTGGATGTTTGCTTTAATAATTATGTTTTTGTATTGGTATTTCTACGTTTTCGATGAGGACCATTCTGATCATATACATGCATATTTTATCTCCTCCTCACATTATTATTTTTGTGAAGGGGAGTTTTATAAAGGGGTTTTTCCTGCTTGAATTTACAACTCTAAATGGCATAAATTATACTGAGAAAAAACGTCGACGTTAAAAACAGAATTAACATGAAATATTTATTTAAAAACGCGACATTCATCATTTTTGTTAAAACGGTCAGTTACTCTAATAAACTTTCTAGGTTGAAAAAGATTACTTATTATCAATGGTTCATTTCTTTTAAAAATTCTAAACTTCAACGGAGGCAAAAAATCAACATTTCACATCGTCAATATCTAATATATAGATACACTTAAATATTTCTATTGCAATTTATTAACATGGATTAAAGTAGTAGACAACAACACTAAGGCAACATGTCACATTTGTTCACGTTCTTCCCCCTTTACTAAAGAAATCGTTGAATGTAATGTTTGCAACTTAACTTGGATTTCATATATATGCAGACTTGACGCAGCAGGGCATGCTTAAGGTAGACAATAAATTCGTCAAACATTCTTGTTGCATCCGTACTGCAAACATTTGACTTTGACAAAATACTCATCCATTCATTTGTTCATCTACAAGTAGATACATGTGACCAGAATTGCTATCTTTGCTCATGTTTTGGAGGGTATGGGTAAGTTCATTTGCACAGATAGGGTCCAATGAGATTTGAATTTCATTATAATATAATTGTGGAATGATTTGAACACACTAACCTTAATGGAAAACGCAACCTCCCTATTATCTCTCATATAACCCATATGATAATACTGACGTTAACTATTTTTTTTAATATAAAAAACAAATTGTAAGTACAAAATAGAGACATTCAAGCACAAGTTAGCAATGTAACAATATTTTGAAATGTCGAATCACATGTAGGTGTTTATATAATCAAGTAACATAACGCGAATTATATTTGTTAAGAAATAAAAACAAAACACAAATGACATGTTAATCAGACTACTATCTTATAACCATGTTACATTTTGTCGATTCAAAGATATGCATCTGATGTCCCTTTTCAAAAAAAAATCCAAAGTTTATATCATTATCGGGTGTCAATGTAATTTAAAGAAACCGAGAATCAAAACCAAAATAAAAATACGCGAAACTGCTAAACGAAAAAAAAGAACAATCTTCCTTTCGGCATAAAGGGCTAGTAGTAGAAATCAGAGTCAAAATAAATACAAAAGAAACAGGCTTTCAGATATCTGTTATTACTAGATTTATCCCGGGGATGTCACTGATGTTTCTTATTTTACTATCATTACTTTTTGTTAAGGCGATATGACACGTAACTCCAAAGGAAATTAACTGTCATAAATGCCTCGTGTTGTGACTTGATATGTAATTTTCCTGTAATTTGTATAATTATACGACTGTTTACCATCAAAAGGGTCAGAATAAATGACAAGGTAAATGTTATAATTGGTTAATTAATATCACTTTGATTTTCATTTAGGTAAAGTCAGAAAAATATTTGATTTACAACGACAGATAACTGACTTCACATTCCATTTTCCACTTCATAAGATTTTTTTGGGTAAAATATATAGCTTGCAATTTTCCACTCATTTTGTGAGATAATTAAAATGTTAAATATAATAACTATTAACTGCTCTTTTTTGGGGAAAAAACATTGGATTTTCCCCTTAACTAACGTACTTCTGTTTATATGAATATTTGCACCACAGTAACTAAAAATTCTACTTGTTGTTTCATAACTTTTGTAATTAAGGTAGCTAATTGAAAATCGGCGAAAATATAGTGAAAATATCGTATCAATAACTAGATTTTTACAGGTGATCTGAAAGCCACAACATGTGCAACATGTTTAAAAGTGGATATTTACAATTTTTCGAAAGAGAAAGAATGAAAAAATGTCCCTAAAATATACCTAAGAATAACACAGGCTTACAAAATTATCTAATAATTTCAAATTCCCCTTAATATTAAGTTCAATACAAATTGTCATTAAACTTGTTGTTTAAACATCATCAATTTAATCCACGTAAAAATGAATATGCATGTAAGTGGTTGACAAGATGAATATCTATTTTTAGGGTTAACCGTTCAATTCCTGCATACACCAAAAGGAAAAAAACATAAAATAGTATTGCGCCAATATATTCTATATTGTCTGGAAATACTGGAAATGAGTACTTGACATTCAGCTGTTATTGAACTTTTAAGACAAAATAAACAAAACTGACTTTTTGTGCAGTTGAGCTAATGTTGTAACAACAAAGACAACTAAGGCATTTTACCGTAAGGTTTATTTTTGAAATTGAAAGCATATATGTGACCGTCCAGCCTGTATGAGCAGTAAATGCCAGAAACTTCATTTTGCACTACAGGTGAAAATACATGTGAAGGTCGTTATTTGCCGAAACTAAATTTTTGACAGATTCACAATCCTAATGTTTACTACAAAATACCAGCAAAGTTTCATTTCAAGAAAATGATAGGAAATGTGAATTAAACTTGCTTGTTCTTCAGACGATCAACAGAAAACATAGCGCTTACAAATCTTTGAACGGGTTTACCTCGGTTGCACGTTTTACTCCCTTGCAACCTTTGACGGACTATAACTTGACTTCTGGAAATCGTGTGAAGTTCAGTAAGGTGTCATTTTAATCCTTAAAGCATGGGCTTTGCAAATAATCAAAAAAGTGAAAATGACAAGAGCTGGCATTTACTGCTGTTTTGGGGTGGATGGTCACATATGTGATGGCTCATCCCGAAAGGGGGTACTTTGACGATCATATCAATTTTGATTTTATCGCTTTATCTGTTATAGCATTTTCTAAGCTTTAAAATGACACCTTACTTGTTGAAATTGATCAAAGCGATCAAATTTTACAACAGAAAATCTGCTGAACATTCTTATTATTTTCTATATTTTTTGCTGCCTATTTTCATCATTTTCTCCAAAAATTGTTCTGTCGCAAAGTCCCCCTTGTCTGGGTGAGTCATCACATATTATATTTTACTTTTCTCTATCTTAGGAAAACATTATGAATGTGAATGAAAAATATATCACTGAAGTGCGTATTACCTTTTCCGGCAGATATCGAGTCTTGCAGCTTGTAGCTATTGTTGAAGCACACGAACTTAAATATGTAAAGCGTTCTATATACGACGAAATTGAACTGGACAAAAAAATGTACTTTTTTGATTTAAACACAGAGTAGAAAGTTCTGCATTTTCCATGAGGTTGAAAGGATATGATTCGATTTGGTTTTAACATTATTTAGTTTAAGCATACTTGAGCTATCTTCTAAACCCTCGGGGATGAGTCTATTATGTAAATACATAAGAAATAGAGTATAGGTATAACAGTTAATTTAACATTTTATGCTATATCTCCTATACTATAAACATAAGAAATTGGAAGTAAAACATAATCAGAAAAAGATACTACTTCCGGATGAACCTCGGGGATAAGAATGTAAAAGAAACCTACATCTTTAAGAACACATTTAAGAATTTAAGTAGTAAAACATTGTGTAAAGTTTTTGCTGATTGACATTAAACACAAAGCATGTATATTAAAAAAGGTCATTGGACACATTAGGTAATGTATCCTTTTATATCGGGTGTTGATTTAGATAAAAACATTTTATTTAATAAATAACTATAAACGTGATCATTAACATATGTCTCTTAAAGGTTTTTAAATATGTCTATTTTTAATGCACATTTATTTTTACGTGGATTAACAAAGTTTTTGCTTTTAATGAGCAGTAAAATCTCAGCTTCAGCAGAAAATTTGACGGCAATTGAACAATGTTTCTAAGAGCTACACTCTTAGAAAGCCAGGATCAAATATGAGACAAAAAGGATCAATTTTGATCCTTTTTAGGTATCAAATATGAGCTTACCCTTTTCGGATCAAAGTGATCGATAAGCAGGATATAAAAATTTGATCCAAAATGGGATTAATATTTTTGTTAAATGATACTGAAACGGATCAAAATAATGATCCTTAATTGGATGTGAATGTTGCTTGTGATCCTACTTCAGGATCAAACTGAATCAAATATTTCTGTCAAAATGATGCTGAAATGGATTAAAGTGTCTCAAATTGTGGACTTGCCATAGAGCGAGGTGTTAGTATCATGAAGTATAATATAGTGTATATATGTATATATTTTCTGCGGTGTTTAATCTTAACGATGGCATTATGATATCCTACCAACATTTTGTACCAATATTGGACCAATTTAGGTTGCCAATTTGATGCCAATAACAAAATCCCCATAGAATGCAAAGATTAGCCCAATATTGCTTAGTAAGATAATCCCAATGCCAAGATTGGCGATCGAAAACCGATATTGGTGTTATCTGGGTAATTGATCCGGAAATCGGATCAAAATTTATCAAGGTAAACTTGATCCGTTTGTTGATATCTATCTGGAAACGGATCAAAACGATCCAACAATTGATCAAAAATGATCCTTAAAGGATCAAAATAAAGTGATCCGGAAAACTACTCATATATTTGATCCTGGCGTTCTAAGAGTGTAGGGTCAAGGATGATCAATGCAAATCCATAGCAAAATACATACAATCGATCTGGGTGTTACGTATTATTATATTACGTCACAAAGTACGACCAATCTGAAAATTGCTTTTTTCGAGTAAAAATGTGGTAATTTGGCCGGCTATACAACGTCTAAATATCAGACTGTTATGGATGTTTTTGCCATGTCTTTTAAAGTTTCAAATCCAGAGCATTTTGATATTTTTTAAAAAGGCAAATTGAAAGTATGCGTAATGACAATCATACAACCTGCTCAAAAACCTTAACTTTGAGGGCTTGTCTTATCCTTTCCCTACCTATCCTAATTATTAGTAGGAGTATCCTCGTTTCAGAATGATGGCAATGGATTAATTTATAGTTACTATATGTGACCCGTCTTATCAAAAGGTACCTTAAGGGTCCCAAAATAAAAATGATATTTGTCTCATCTGAAGGATTACATTTTAAGCTTTGAAATGACACCTTGCTTTTGGTTATTGGATGTTCGATTGCAAAGTTACATCCAAATTGGTAAAAGGCATCAGGCTGATTCAGAAAACTATAGTTCTGAGAAAATTGAGTTTAAAGTTTCTGTACTGGTAAAACTTGAATGGAAAAGGATTTTTATTTTTATTATATAGGGTTTTTAAAACTTATATCATATGTTTTGGATGCTGAAACCTGATAAATATGATAGAATACACTTCAAAGGTAAAGTTTCTGATGATATTAGAAATTCTACCTTGGACGTGATTTTTGACCATGCTCAGCTTCAATGGCCCATATCTCTTAATTTACTATGCCGACCTTAAGGTACCTTTTGATATGACGGGTCACATATGTGTGTTATGAATATATATGTTTTGTACACGAATATGCATGTTGGACTTTAAAAATCTGTAAACTTTGATAGACAACGCAGAATTTTACTCTTATTTGATGCTTGGGGAAAATTAAGGAAATTGTATGTTTGCTGTAGAAAACCCATCCTATCACCCTCCTTGGGTTCAAAGTATGCAACCTGACGACAAAACAATTATAATCTCTCATATGAAGATGACGTCAATGTTATTTTTGATGGAAAGAGAATATTTCTTGCATCAAATTATATTATTGATTTTAAAAATTAACAAGAATAATGAACGACATTTGATTTCCCCTACACTTAAAAGTACATTCATAGGGTATGCATTTGTATTCACCTCTTTTAAACAAGCGTAAAGACCAAATTGCGGTCTTAAATAGCATTCCTGAAACGTAATAGTGCCCAACGTATAATTTGAGGCATATCATACTATTCTAAAGGCTTGAATCAATTTTAAATCAATCTTCAAAAAGCAGTAAGTGCAAGCTGCCGAACAACAAACCACAAAATGGTTCAAACCTTTGTAAGAAAGTAATAATAGGCACAAAATTTGAGAACAGCAATTTTATATAACTGTATTGTGAACACGACATTAATTGGATCCCTATTATGCTGAAAATGAAGGTCGATTTTATAGGATAAAAAATGCATGCTTTTAAAAATTATTGAATCAAAGTTCAATATACCTATCATATTTAATAGACTCAAACATTTTCCAACGATTTGTGTTTGCACATGATGTTAATCTTGTCAATAATGATCGTGTCTATATAAGCAATATTACGTCTTTATTGCGTCAATACCCAATTACTTAGGATTAGCCAATCGTAGCATTTGTCATTCATTTTTTGAGATACATGTTTTGCAAATGACACTGAAAAATTGCATGGAACATGTTGCGATCCGCCGTTATGTTACCTGTTGATTTAGTAGTTATGCTAAAAAGTTTGTTAGGTTTAAAACAAGACTATTGGTGGAACAATGGAGCATGAAAGATAAACTAAATTGCTGTCTTCAAATCTGTGCTCAAGCATTTAGTAATCAAACTTTGAAATAAATCAAAACCTATTCTGTACCAACTTTGCGTAGATTTAGTCTTTCAATAAGTGTGTTATTGTTAATGTGTTTGTCTACGAATAATAAGTGCATTTCCCTTTCAAAAACTTCTTTCTTCTGGTGCTTTAAATGGAACTCATTTTGTAGTTATCCTTATATTATTACTCAACAAGTAGATTTTCTCAATTTGATATGATGAAACTATATTAAACATTAAAACAAATGCGTACGTCAATAAGCATTTATCTTTAATATGATTTTTACTTAATGTAGATTATCATAATATTGAGTTTGGAAAAAAGTATTAGAGTATTAAATTTGTAAATTTAATAGTACCAATAAGAATGTGTATGGTAGCATTAACAAATTATGTTCATTAAACCAAGAAAAGATTTGTAAAATGGAGTAAAACCGTATCTGTGTATCATACTGGTCTGTATAAATCATTTCGGGCTAGGTCGTAATTCTCTTTCAATGTATGGATTCCTTTACTGTACCGTGAAGGAATTCATTCAATCTTAACTTTGAATCAAGTTTTGGAGCAACCTGTGAAAATCGGAGAACATTTTAAAGCATTTCCATATAACGGTACAGTAAAGGAATTCATACCCCGTGAATGATTCATACACCGTAAAGGAATTACGACCTTCAAGTTCCCGAACTGAAATATAGTCATACAAACTTGTCTGTCTTCTTTCAATCATTCCTCAAATGATTGTAGCCTCATGAGCAAGATATCATTGAAGCTAAAATATAGAAAATAAAAAAAAGCATCGCCCATACCATTGTGATTCGTCCTAACAACTTTCGATACAAAAGTTCATTAAATAATCTTGTTTGTCCAGTATGTACTTAGCAGGGTGAACATCAATTGGTTTTGTCAAGATTTGTTTCTTATTAAGTCATGGCATTCATACTAGACACAAAAGACTTCTCGGACTTTTCATGCCACTGACTTCAGATACCGAATGATATCAACAGAAGATGGTATCTATGTAATACCACTTGGAGTACCGCTTCAAAAACATACATGAAAGAGTTTTGTAGAATATTTCATGTTTTTAATCAAATTATAGCGTTCTTATTGGACTGATTATGCTACTTATCCCAATCGTTGTATGGACTTTGAATTGACAAATCATGATATTATCTCTGACTTTTTTAGACACACACTTTGAAATGTGCAGATATAATTTGTTTGTCCGAAATTTGGATCATGGCGTTCGTATTGATCAAACTCTTATAATATGATTACTTCTCTTTGAATGGTTGCTCTCCGATGGTCATCCTCGAGATATTAACACTATGAAAGTCCAAACAAATTAGTACAATGTCAGTGTAGACACAGTAGGTGTTTTCCCTACCCGTTACAATTGCACTCAAATGTATTTATGTTCAATGGAATCCGCTTAAATTGACCTTAGCAGCTTATTTTAGTTTTCTAGAATCTTTGTTCAGCTACGTAATTCAATTTACAATAATTATATATTTACACATTAGGAAAAACATTTCCTGCAACTTCATTTAATATTCCTGCTAATTGTTTTCTATGACCCGCCTATTTTGTGAAGGGAATAATATGTAATAAACTCCATTTTAAATTCTACGACTTTCTGCTCGGCTCATTTTATGGGAGCAGGCATAATATCGATGCTATTACCTACTTACCATCGATGGAAGAAATAGTGCGTAACAAACAAGAAGATCATATCTTGTAACAACTCCAATATTTATTTGTGTCATTCTAAGCCCTTGGTATTAAAATGATTTCCTTGATTAAATAAAATAAACCGTACAATGACGATAAATTGAATGAACTGGATAAATAGCTTTAATTTACGTCAACAAACGTTTAATTTCCACTTTGAAGCACGCTCTATATTTTAATGTTTATTTCAATTTTTATTCCGCCAATGGCGATCAATGGTCTAATAATTTCAACAATTATAAATAACAGTAAATCAAATATATATTTCTATCATTGCTTTGTTTAAGCACAATTTAATGCGTTTTTTTCCCAATTGTGTATCGTCATTTCTGAAATATTCATACACCGTATATAAAGTAATTACTTAAAGCACCAGCCATATCGCGTAATTTTTGCAGATTTAGAAAATAATTGCATTCGTAATTTTTCTTGTGACGTCCAATTTTTAACATGGTGAAATTTGTTAATCTAAATAACCATTTCATTCTATATTTTTCATTATGATGTACAAGTTTTATCATTATGATTAACGATACTATCATCTAATGATCTAATACAAATTAATATTTAACTATTATTGAAAATACAACATATCAATGAGTAATTGAAAATATAAAGAAGGGTGAAAAGTAGTTGAACGTATTAAGGCCTAGATACAGTTCATCATTTTTAACCATTTTTAAAATCCAGACAACTGATTGCATATTGATCTCGAGTTTCTATACAATATTATCGATCGGAATAAGCCGCTAAAACTCCAATTAGAATAGTAAAAAATCATACAGTGGCAAACATTCCAATGAAAAAATTCATCTTTGGATAAATATGAAATTATATTACTATATTTCAAACTCATTAAAATTTAAATTAGTGACGCAAGTTACTTCTGTAACAGGAAAACAATAAGGAGTTCAGGTCGACCCCTACCGCACACCACTACCTGAGTATGGTACAGAATCAATTCTTAACAAAATGTCCTGTGCTACGAAACAACAGCAAAGACACACAATTAAGATTATAATTTTTAATGTAGCTACAAGGTGTCTAATTTATAAAAAGAACGTAATTGAGAGATGTTTTGTTTTAAAGGCATGAACATTTAAATACAACAAAATCATATATGTTACAACCATTAAGCACTAAGATACATTTAAAGAAATACTTTCAAGTTATAAAGGGGCAGCCCATTTTGAGTTTTATGTTGAAGGCAAAGCAATTGTAAATACGCATTTCTTAGCAGTTTGCAGTCAGAAAAAAAAATGGGGAAAATGTCTTGATTCAAATCAATTTAATTAACAACTTGAACAAAATACTTAGTCGGTAAGTCGGTAAGTCACAGCTTTTTATGAAGCACAAAAGTAATTTTACCAACAAACTAAAAAAAATCTTATTACAATGCAAATTACAAAATAAAAAGGAATGACAAATATGTCAGAACAAGATTCATAATAAATACTACAATCAAGGTAAAGACATTTGCCTCTTGACATTCGATATCCTGTCATGCCACATTATTGTATTTATTATCCTTATGCTAACAATGCTAAACGAACTAATAAACCTACGCTCCGAGATGACAAGCCAGTCATCCTGTAGCAGTACACGCTGGCATATTGAAAAAAAAACCAATCATATCCGTCTACATTCATTTCCTGGAATGTTGTTATTTACAGATATGACATTTGCTGGGGTTTGGTCTAAATAACTTTATATTTACACATGTATGCATTCTATGTATATAACACGGAGAACAACATTTTATCAAGCAATGTTGAACAGAAATGGTGGATTCCTGTATCCTTTATTACCTGTCAAAAATAAGTAACCACGCTCTACATCATACAAAATAAAAGCAATATAACGGTATGCGTATAAATTGTCGTTAGATCAATGCTAAAATCAACACAAAGCTTGACGCAGACGCTATATAGTTGGTACTGAAGGCCAAATTGAAATCCGTGGTCGGCTCTTCATAATGCTTTTTTTCCCATTCTATTATCTATTTACTTATAACCTTGTTTTCATCACGTTCCATAGTGCGTTTTATACAGATTGACATACTTTTAATATGCTTTAGCAGATAAATAGATTGCTAACAAATCTTACGAATGAACAAAATAACGATACATTATTTAGTATGACTTTTTTAATCAAAGATTTATATACAAAAAACATGCTAATCCCTGGATGTCATTACAAAATTTCAATAATGACAGCAGTCAATTAAAACTATTTTGGTGGAAATTGGGGAAAAATAAAATCAACAAACGGAAAAAAAAATCTTTTTGCAATCCAAATTACAAAATAAAAAGGAATTAAAAATATGTTAGAACAAGATTCATAATAAATACTACTAGCAAGGTAAAGACATTTGCCTCTTAACATTCGATACCCTGTCATGCCACATTGTTGTATTCATTATACTTATGCTAACAAATTATGCTAAACGAACTAATAAACCTACGCTCCGATAATGACAAGCCAGTCATCCTCTAGCAGTACATGCTGGCATATTGAAAAAAAAA
>JXSR01S015627.1:16624-32577 GCA_000969725.1 Ophiothrix spiculata
TAAGCTTAAGCTTTATCATGAAATAATGAATGCATGTTCTCTTTTCTACTCATGTACTCTAGCAAATATGTTGCCACTTGCTAAGCTAACACAGTAACAGTCAAACCACCAACCATTAATTTTATGATTTAGGACTGAAATTTTGAATATTTTAAACCACCATTTCATGATTCAAATTGGGTTTTCTGGGCCTTAAAAATCGTTAAAACCCTGGAGCTTCCGGGGGCTTTGCCCCCTGGACCCCCACCAGGGGTTTCACACCTAGACCCCACCGGGGCCCTAAGGCGGGCCCCTGGACCCCACCCCTTGATTGCATTCTGGATTTTTTTCGGAATAAAATGACTGCTCTTATACCTGGCACTAAAGAGGGAACACAATGTAATGTTCTCATAGACAAACATAACATGTTCACACATTCCAAATTTCTGATAGACATTTAGAATAGAACCAAGTGTACTTTTGGTTGCCCCAAAAATTTCTGGATTAGAAAGAATTAGATTTTGTTAGTAAGTAAAAAGTTATCATCAGGGATAACTTGCAATAAATTACCCACTTGGTAGCACATCCCCATTGACCAAATATGGAAGTATCCCCTTCTTGTTAATGCAATCCAATAACCTCTTTAAAGACTCTTTACATACCTTTGAATAACCCAGCTATCTATCTTTTTCTGGGGCTATTGCACAGGTGTGCAAAGTGATGTCATCCTAGATATGTTATTGACAGTACTGGTATGATGTTTAGTGCTTGGCTTTGGATGATTCTTGATTCTGCATAGAGCAGCATCTACCTAAGCATACGTTGTGAGCGAGATGGGATGGCGTTTGTCTGACTTTCTGATATGATGCACCTTTCTGGTATGACGTAAACAGGTGTCATTTGAGTGTACCACTCAGGTACAACACAGGTGAGCAATGTATCAGTCAATTTTTGGGTGTCTTTGTGATTGTATACCGGCACGTGGGCTGGATGCGTTAAGATGCGAGTGATGCAATCGACTTTTCTATTTCACGAGGCGCAGCCGAGTGAAATGGATCAGTCCAAATTTGACCTCATGATATATTTTGTACTATTGCACGTGCATAGGCATTCAATATTTGTTTTATATCATAACATCACACAGGTTTGTTTCATGCCGTGCAATAGTACAAACTACTGCACGGCTCAAATCCCTGTAATCATGATATAAAATGTAATAATTATGAGCAAATTTCAAATGGTGGTCTGAAAATCTGAGAGTTAGATTTTAGCAGTGATGTCACCCCTTTGAGTCATTACAGGTGAGTCAAGAGGGGAGGATGGATAAACATAAAATACTGCATAATTAAACAGAACAATGTTTATAGGATAATTGAGTTGTCTATATTGTGTTGATGATGTGTCATCAGGATAATTAGTGATATATATTTTGTGTCAGTGTCAGGAAATGTCCAAATGTCTTTGGTGGTATTTTGAACTTGATTTTTCATGACTAGTTTCTCCCTACAATTTGGGTTCTTAATCTGGAATCTTTTCTTAAAGTGCATTTAGGTCTTTGAAGTCTAAAATGGGCATTGTGTATAAATACTGTAATATTTTGTATCAATATTGAATGGTTATCTGTAGAGTTACACATTTTAGGACAGGAAAAGCAACTTGTACTTTTAGTCCATAAGCCTTATTGTTCGCAGAAAAATTGCAGCTCTTTTGTGGAAGTGTTATTTACTGAAGATATAAAAGATCCCTTGTACAAATATGATTGATTTTTAGTTCTGGAAAAGTGATTCCTTATGATAATTTTTGTAAGTTACCTTTCTGGGGATCTTTCCCTCAATGCCACATTAAGACTCTGTGCTGTATAACCTATGAACATTTAAAAACCAAGAAGTTCAAGTCCAAATTGAACGACCACAGTAAATGTGCTGAAGATTTGACTCTTGTTTGTTTAATCAATCTAACTTGTTGAGATGAATTGCTCGTCATTTTTATCAAGTCTCATCTCCATGGCTTTACTCTTCTATAAACACACACCTAATCTCCAAGACACTTAACCAATCTCTAATCAACTCATATTTCCAGATCTGATTTTACTCATAATCCATAAATGAGCTCTCAATTCACAAGGGATCACTTCCACATCCACTCCGTCCCCACTTGTGTCAAAAAATAGGGACATTTTGCCACTTGTTATTCTGTTAAAGTCACGCTCGCTGCGGAGAGTGCCAAATTAGATCAATAAGGTAAAAGGTTTTGTATAATCAAAGCGGCGGCCAATTGAAACCATAATGAGCAATGAAACAAAAGGCTATTTAATTTGTACAATTCATCTAGTATCATCATCATGGTTATTGGGTAATTTCACTCATAGAGTGATTGTTTTAAACAAAAAAGAGCCGCTTCTTACACTAACTCGTGGTAACTAGCTGAGATAACGGCCTCAGGAGACCTTGAATTGCATCGGTTAGTCGCCAAGGCACTTAGGAGAAATTGGTTGCAAGCCGATGGGTCTTAATTGGTCTTGCATGAGTCGGTTGTAAGATGAATCTGGTGTTCATATGATTGTAAGCATATGACGTTAAGGGAGAATAATAAATATTACAGAATCTCAGTATTGGAAGGGAACTTGTTTTAAATTTGGATATTTAACTGCAAATTAATTGACAAAACATCCCATTAACCTTAACGCAACAAAGTCTGGCCATAGACAGGTAAAAACGTATATCCAAATAGATCATCTTGATATTAAGTGATCTATACTCATAAATAGAAATTCACCTGTCAGCCTTGTAATTTGTAAGCTTGAGTTTGCAATAAACAATAGGACTTTTTGGTGATATATCTGAATGGGATACATGACTACTTTTCCTAAAAACATACCTTGATCAATTCAAACCCAATACTTCAATGTGAGAGAGTACAGTGTGAACATATCTCGATATAGCCAAATGAAATAAATTGATCTCAGTGATGAAGTAATAACAACAATCTGACTATCTTAGTACTTGCAATGATGAAAATGTTTGTCTTTTGAGAATTGTGGGATGATGATGATGCCCTAACAGCCTGGGGTGAGAAAGAGTACAGGTTTGGGGTGAACAGTTGGGAAGAGAGGAGGAGAGTACAGGACTGAGGTGGTTAAGGGAGGGGAAGAAGAAGTGCAGAGGTAAAGGAGTTAAGGGTGCGGATAATAGCAAGGGAGAGAGGTGGAGGAAGTGTACATGGTTGAGGTGAGTGACGGGGAGAGTATAGGACTGAGGTGGGTAAGGGAATTGGAAGAGGAAGTGTAGAGGTGAAGGAGCAAATGGTCTGAATAGGTAATGGGGAAAAGAACTAAGGATTTGAATAGGTAATGGGGAAAAGAGTTAAGGATTTTAATTGGTGATGGGGAGAGAGATGGAATAAGTCTACAAGAAGGTGACAATTGGGTAGGGTAGGGAAGGGAAGTTTGTTTAGGGGGAAGTAAAAAAGAGGATGGGGAAAGATTGGGGAAATAATACAGGAAGTGGTAAAAGTGTTTCATGGTTTGTTGGATGGTGGAGATATGTAGAAAAACACAAGATTGCAGGGGTAATCAATGGACGTGTTGAAGAGTTAAGGCTGGATGATGGGTTGGGCGGGGAGAATCCTGGGTAGGATTATTCTAGAATTGACAGTAGCATCTTTTGGGTGGATAAGATCAAGGTTGGATGAGCTGTGGATAAGTGGTGTATAGTGGTTCAGTATTATGTAATAAGTATGCCACATAACATAGTGATGAATAAATAAACAAATAATTTATTTAAATATGCAAAAATGCCAAATTTTGGGGCTATCCTTGATGCTTAAAACTTATATTAAAAGTAGGGCAAGTTGTGTATTGGGACAAACTAGCTGGAAGATGTTCATGTCTCTGCTTTCAAACTTAAGCAATTACCTTCCAGAGAAGCTTAATTAAATAAATGATATAATACAAAGATTATAATAATATATGCAAAATGCCAAACATCTGACATTTTGGGGGGTATAATTATCCTTGGTGCTTTGCATTAAAAAAATCATAAAATTCCAAATATCTTTACCAAATAGGCAGTTTAAGGTCAATAACTCAAAAAACGTTTTGCCGCTTCCAAGCTGTTGATGTTGTCATGCCTAACTGAGTGTAAAACAAATGCACTTTCTGGCTCCATGCACACACCTCCTTAATGAAATACTTCCAGATTTCTTAACGAACCAAATGAAACAAATCTGGTACTGTTTGAAACATATTTGGTGCTAATATTATACAAAATAAAAAGATTATTTAGCACATTGAATCCCTCAGACTACTGCAAGTATGATAATGAGTAAAGCGCATTTGAAATTGCCTCCCTTAGTCAGTTTGTCTTTTCTGGTATTTGTAATATCATTTGACATAAGTTAATGCATATGAATCTCACTATAAATTCTAACAAATAAGAATTCTTGCAAGAAACTGCAAAAAATGAATGATTTGGTTCTCCTCTTCATCTGTGATGACTGTACCTAGCCAAGTGTAAAACAAACACTCTTTATGGATCCGTGCACACACCTCCTTAATGAAATACTTCCAGATTTAGAAATGAACCAGCAAATTACCTTCACTTTGATTTTTAATTAAACAAATCTGCTCCATTGAAAACCAGATTAAGTACCATTTGAAAACCAAATTATTACAAATTGTCATTAAAAACAATTTAAGAAAAATTTGCAGATTTTCACAAAATTGAATGATTATTTCATTGAAAAAAGTGTTATTATCTTCAGTAGATAGCATATATCTTAAAGGTTTCAGTTGAACTGGTTGGAGTAGCAATAGGTTGGAGGAGGAGGGACCCTCAGGAAGGGTGTGACGAGGGAAAAGGAATCAGAAGGAGCTTAGGATCTAGGAAAAAGGGTTAAAATATATGTGCATTACCAGGAAAAGAAATGAAATATAAAGAGGTTGTTTCTGGGCAGATTTAGATATTTGAGAATTGTGATTGTCCCTTTTCGAAAAATTGTTTGGTTCTCATGACTAATGTGATGATCAATGTTAAGTGGGAAACAAAACTGTTTCATGGGTTCTTGCACTTGCCTTAATGAATTGCTCACAGATTTCATGTAGCAAATCGTTTAATTGTAATTAAATCTTGTCACAAAATTGTTGTTTTGGCCAAAATGACACACACAAAACACTTGGAAAGGTGGGTTTTTCACTCACTTCCCTCCTATTGTCACCTAGGTAACAAATTAAAAAAACCTTTAAGCCTGAAAGAAAGATAGTTTTCTGAATATTCAAGATTGTGCAAAGGTGGAAGAAAAGGGGCAGACAGGCTAAATGGCTGTTACATTTACTGCATTGAGTCCCTCTAAAATGACTAAAATGACTGAATAACTTTTTATCAAAATAAAGTCCTAGGAAAAGACAGCAACTTGCAAATTAACTGCTGTTTATCCATGCTTATGGGGCATGCAAACTTTCTGTTGAGCAAATGCATGTAAGTTTTCCATATGGTTATCAGCACTGAAAACATGTGATTCTAAAAATTCATATAAAAAGTTTCAAAAACTTGAACTAACAATGGGTTTGTTAAGTATAATAGTCCTAGTTCCTAGTTCGTAATTAGTCTTCCAGCCAACAGCCAATATTATGCTTTAAAAAAAAGTTTTGTGGGCAAAATTTATTACAGCTTTCCATCCATGTGGAATCATATCCTCAAGGGGTGTACATTAGCATGTGGGTGGATGGTAAAATTTAATTTTTGATTTAGTTGTCAAAATAGCCAAAAATCATGATTAAATCATGAAAATAGTAAAAAAATCAGTTTTTGGTCCCAAAATGATATTTTTAAAAATCAAATCACTCATTTAGGAAAAATTGAATCATAAAACATCTGCCTACAGTATTTTGGGACTTAACTTCCTTTTTGTGGTTAATTTTGACCAAAAAAAAGGTCAAAAAAGGTAAACAATTACCCAAATTTAGTGATTTTGGTATATGTTTTCAATTCTTTTTCCAAATTTTTGTTCAACAATGTAAAAATTACCTTAAATTATAATTTTGTGCCAAAAAATCAGTTAGTGTCAAATTTAATGCCTTTTTTGGCCATAATTGACCAAATTTAGCAGAAAAATGTGGAAACATGACCAAAAAGGGTTATACTGTAAACATTTTTATTAAGTCTACAATATAAGTATCATATAACAGTCCTTTGCACTCCCCAGGAGTAATAACCAAACCAACTTTTTTAGGTTCCTTTTGACCATCAAACACAATCCGGATGTTCCCAAAATTAAAAACTGATCACATTTGTGGTTTTTGAAACTGATTAAAAGCCACTAAAACCCATTTTGTGCCTAAAATCGTATTTTGGCGGCCATTTTGGATCTTAGAACAGGCTCTATCTTTAATTTGAAACATGTTTACACCCTTATTTGAGATGAAGCTGCCATTGTTTCCCAAAAAGCCATTTTCCATTGAATTTTTTTGACATTTGACGTTTTTGTTACCATTTTAAAGTGCCTTTAACCCATTTTTGCACATTTTGGCAGTTTGGTTTGGTTTACTTCTGGGGAGTGCAAAGGACTGTTATATGACACTTATATTGTAGACTTAATAAAAAAATTGTTTTCAGTTTAACCCTTTTTGGTTATGTTTCCACATTTTTCTGCTAAATTTGGTCAATTATGGCCAAAAAGGCATTAAATTTGGAAAAAGAATTGAAGACATATACCAAAATCACTAAATTTGGGTCATTTTTTACTTTTTTTGGGTCAAAATTAAGCACAAAAAGGAAGTTAAGTCCCAAAATACTGTAGGCAGATGTTTTTGTGATTAGATTTTACCTAAATGAATGATTTGAATAAATATCATTTGGGGCCAAAAACTGATTTTTTACTATTTTCATGATTTTTGGGTCATTTTGACCATTAAATCAAAAAAATTAATTTTGCCATCCACCCAAACGCTAATGTACACCCCTTGAGGATATGATTCCACATGGATGGAAAGCTGTAACAAATTTTGCCCACAAAACGTTTTTTAAGCATAATATTGGCTGTTGGCTGGTAGAATATCTGGGGTTTTTTTTGGTCATTTTTAAATAATAATACAATATTGTATTATTGAATAATAGTACAATATTAAAAGATTATATTATATAATGTAAAAATAATTTGAAAGGAGGATGATTTCCTTGTTTCTATCCAGACACATTTGCAATGCATTCCCGGCGAATGCATCACAGAAGGATTTGGGCCATTGTGGGACCAAGCCCATACTTGCATCGTAAAAAGGCTAGGATATAATCCAGTCCTATAGCTTTGTAAAGGTTACCCAGAGAGGGTTGAAATGCACTTTCTACTTTATCTAGATTAACCAGCTGCAGATTAATATACAAATAATTATTATACTCTGGTTAAACTGAACCAAGCTTAGGAATGTTAACAAGACTTAAATGGGCTTCATTGATATTTACATATCTGACCACAACTTTGAACAAATTGCTTGCTTTTGGCTTCTTATTTAGGTGTACAATATTTCTCTTTGGTGTAAAGGGTCAAGAAAATTAGTTTTAGATTAGTCAAAGTAATGATCATTTCATTAGACAAGGAATTTGAAAATGCCCTATTGCATTGTAACTTAAGGACCTCAGCTTTTGAAGTTTGGAATGTATAGTATTTATCCTCTTAACAAAGTATAGCTTGCATGTTTCGCCTTTTAATTATTTTGACAACGGTTAACAAGTTCACTGTCACAAATTCTGAGAGAATAATTACTCAACTTTTGTAACAATTTCATTTAGTTTTAGTCGTGTTGAAATATACTTAAATGATAAAGTATTACATCAAAAACACATGTTTTGTTCAAAAACACTTAATTGAAAACAAAGTGTAATATTACTCAACTTAATTGTCCCAAAGTCAAAACTTATGTCAAGAAGTTGTAAATTAGAAATAAGTCAAACTTTGTTTTTTCCATTTAAAAAAGATTATTTTCAATGTTGGTCTTTCAGGTGCATGAAAGATTACAAATATGTCAAAAAGGTGTGCTATAAAGATAATTCTTTGTTTTTATGTTGTTTTGAACTCAATCCATTCTAAATGTGATGTGTCAAAATAATTCACAATACAGATATATCATCTTTTTCTTCATCTTATTTTGGCTTTAAAGTTGTTTAAAAAAACTTGCTTCAATTAAGCTATGACAAAATATGGGTTAAGTGTTTAAATTACCTTTATTTTTTTATGTTATTTGAAAGTTGTTTATAACTTGTTTAATTTAAATAATGACAAGATTGAAGTTTATTATCATTTCAAGTGATTTAAATGAAGCTTTATTGATCCATTTATCACTAACAAGTATATCAACTTCAGATATGCATGGTTTGGGTTTAACAAGGGGATTTTTACACCCAATATTATTGTAAAAATTGTATTGTATAATATTTGTGTAATATTCATAGAAATGTCACTGAGTGTACAATGGTATAAACTTCACATTTCTACCTTTTAAAGCCTTTTTTGATGGGTTTTGTGTTCAAATATTTTGCAGATTATGTAATTTCACTTAACAAAATTCTTGGAATCGGACCTTGGTCCCAAATTGTTTCAAATAAAACAGCTAAATCAAGGTAGCACCTAAGGTAAATATGATATGCTTTCACATGAGAATGCCATCATCTGTATATTAAATAAGTTAACCAAATACCTGCTCATCTATCTACTTTACACAACAGTGACATCTCTAAAGTAAAGGATTCCAAATATATATCAAACTTCCATTATGCTCTCAGCCAATGTTTGAACAACTCTGCTCCAAAACTATTTGCAACTCCCACGGAAGTTTCTATGATATAAATTTATGTGAGAATGTGATCACCTGTAGCCAGCCACTAGATAACTGTATCATTTATCTACCTGGAGTAACAATTAAATCTGATCTCAGAGATATGGCAAAGTCAAGAATATAATTTCACATGATGTAGGTTTGTTGATCTACAGGTTTTAATATGCACCCAAACAACTGCTAATGCGCACCCAAGTATGTTTTATTTTTATGTGAGAGTGGTATAACCTGTCTAGTTGATCAGATAACTTGCTCTGTAACAGGTAACACAGGATGCAAAAAAAATGCCTCTTTACCTTAGATTTTATGGGGTATTCATCCGTGGTATCGTCCGTATATTTCAATGCAAAAATAAAAAGAAAAGTAGTTCTTTAAAATAATCAAAATATCTTTTTAGTTTTCTGGGGTTGGAAGTCCTGAAATCTGCATGTTTTTATATGCTAAGTAAGGGCATAAAATGACATTTTTGAGCTTTAGTTAAAATTCAAGCTTTTTGAATGGGGAGTTTCAAAATCTGGGGCCGATTTCACTACACATGTAACATTTAGCAATGGTCGCTAACCCTGTTTTGATCGCTAACTCCAAAAATGATCACTAAATAGCGAGTATTTTAAACAATTTAGCGATCACTTTTGAGTTAACGATCATATCGAGGGTTAGCGATCATCACTAAATGTTAGTAAAATCGGCCCCAGATGACGTCATGTCCTCCCGCTCTATAACTTATATCTGGGTACAACAATGATCCAGAGGTTTGTCAATATCAATGTTATGAATGAAAAGCAATTGCCAATACAAGACCAACCAAGTTTATCTTTACTTGAGAAATGTATCACCTGAAGCCAGCCAGATAACTCAGCATGCATGATTACAGTCAAGTCAAAGGCAGCACCTCGATTGCACCGCTGTTTGATGGGTTCATTTATATTAATTTTTTGACACTGATGCACTATTACAATAAATGCAGGCCTTTAATAGTGATTAAATTAGTTCTGGAATTAGGTGATGAACTGTAATATTTGTTTCAATAATTTAATTTCACATTTTATCTCAAAAATGCCCATTTTAGATCAAAAAACATCATTTTTAGCCAATATTTTGAAATTTCATTATTGGTGGCGCTATTCATTTTTTGAAATTAATTATATGCATATTGCATAAATTAAGTATTTGTTCTGTGAATTTGACATGAAATTAAAAAAAAATTGGTCTCCTTCACCTTATCTATGTGGCAAATGTCAAAACTAAGGATCATAGACTCTTAAAACCCGGAAACTTGATTTATAGAAATAGCACCACCAATAATGTGTCTTTAGCATTAAATGGCAATACAGTAGAAACTCATTATAACGAAGTTGCTTGGGACAGACAAATTACTTCTTTATATCGAAAAATTCGTTATATCAGAGTTTTTTAAACAATAAAAAACAAAAGAAATTAGTAAAATGGTACAGGAAAATTACTATTTTATAGCAGGGCTTTTCTTTTATCAGATTTCGTTATAATGAGTTTCTACTGTATATTATTAGTGATCAACAGTGGTGATTGATTACATACCCTATTTTTCCCTCGCCAATTATTTTAAGGCTTTTAATATCTGGATTTACCGATACTCAGCATATTTTGATTCGTCTCTATACCTTTTTATAAGGAAATGAAAATAATGGCACAATCTAGCACCCAATGTCATAACTTGGCTTGGTATCAAAATATGATAGGCGTCAATCTGTACAATCAGCAGATGCATATATTCACAGGGAAGTCCTGTTTTAGGGAAAACAAATAAACAAGTTTCAATTCCATTATTAAGCTCAAAATATGAATAATTATTCATTGGTTTTGATACCACGAACCACTTTGGGACCATTTTACAAAAGGGTTATTTTTAGGAACAACTGCATCAGTTTCTTAGGTGTCTAAAAGTTCCTATTTCCAAGGAAAACCTATTTGAGCATGTTGAGTAGTGCATAAAATCTGTAGTTGAACATTCTGCAGTTGCACATTCAAAACTTGTTTGCCACATAATATGACATTTCTTTTGATGCAGATTTGTACTTTCATAGGGATACTTTAGAATTGCACCAAAGTATTACATTCAAGTCAACTCCATGAAACTGTTGCTAGGTATTTGAGTTTTCAAGTTCTGTTGAGCAGAATATCCAAACTACAGTCAGACCACTTTTAGGTCTAAAAATAGTCCCCATGTCGACCGGTTATCTTCTATTTAATCATTATTATCAATTGATGCATTGTATGATGAGACTTATTTACAACACCTGTACCAGACTAAAAGATAACAACATATTGTTTTTGTGTTTTGTTTATAATTTTACTTTTTATCAAATAGAGATATACCTTTTGCTTGGTGCCAGTATGGTGATGAACCTTATGCTTTATTTACATCACCTGTGTCAGATTTCAAGATAACAAAAATAATTGTTTTTATGTTTTGGATATTTATATAATTTTACTTTTATAAAATAGATATACCTTTTGCATGGTGCCAGGATGGTGATGAACTTTAATACTTTATTTACATCACTTGTGTAAGATAGACAGATAATTTGGGAAGCTTATACAATAGTAGGTCAAGTTGCAGTCGTATGTACAGTTCACACAATACTTAATCCAACCCTAAAACTAACTCAAACCCTTTGATAGGATTGTGCACTCTACAGGTCCTGATACAATTATTTATCCTTTAGTGTACACGAATTCTGTAATCTCATTGGTCAAACATAGTTTAAACAAAACCCGTATTCATGATTTTCAGATATAAAAATAAGCCAAACCCTGAATATATCCCGTATTCCGTGACTCATACGCAAACACCATATTGCTCGTTATCAATTGAACTAAAAATGTGTTCGTGCGTCGTTTAAGTTGCTGCGTAAGAGTGTATATCACATATGGAATGCAGCGCTTACGCATTGGTCGTAACGCAAGCGTACGCGCCGAGATCAATACGCGCACACCCAACCAAGCGCGCGGCATGGCTGTACTTGGGGCTTTCCATGCTTTGTTTATAACACTTTTATGATTAAATTTTTGTTTTTGATGGTAAGTTTACCAACGAGATAACAGAATTAATGTACACTTAAAAGGATAAAATCGTTGCCCCCTGCTTGTTCTTATGAAATACGGGAAATATCTAGGGTCTGGTGCCATATTCCATTCGGCCTGTCGGCCTCATGGAATATGGCACCAGACCCTAGATATTTGCCCGTATTTCGTGAACAAGCAGGGGGTAACTAATAGTATATGGGCCATTAAAGGGTTACGTTTGTGACCAAAATAGTCAAAATGTTATTTGTTATCATCCTAATTTTGGGTATTTTAGTCAAATTGTATGCAGCTTTTTTATGATTTTTCTATCTTTGACATTCTGTTCCCAATAGACTTATCTTTTTCATACTTTCCTACATCTTAATGTAGGAAAGTATGAAAACAAGAAAGAGATTCTCTCTGCTTTCTACCAAAAGTAACCCCAGATTCTGCTATCTATATTTCAGTGTTATGATTACATTCATAACAATTTGAACAAAACTTATGACTAGGTATTTCCTTGTATAGATTCAATTGTTCAAATCAAAAAAAGAAGAATTTTTTTAGATAAGTGCATGTGTTCCATTCAGAGTAATTTAAACCCTGTAAATCACATATTGGGAATTCAATACAATACTTCACTATTTTAAACAAAAAAGAGAGTATTGTAAATTTTCAAAACTCGCATTCTTTCATCTCAATGAAAGTAATACTAGTGTGGATTATTCCATAAGAGGTCTTTTTCCACAAACAAAAATGTCTGGAATTCTGGGGGTTGAGGTGATGGGAGAGGGGACACTCACTTAAATTTGGGATTGGTTTTGTGTGTGGCCCAGATCTATGAAACGAGGAACTATAAGGAACTGAAGCTTGACTCTGAAAAGGGGGTTTAAAGAATGGAAGTTACCATTAAAGTACCCTTGTTAACTAACTAGTTTGATACCTTGACAAAATAAATGGCTGTTGTCACCATTACTTTTTTGATGAAATACCATTAGCCATAGTATGGTAACTATCAAAGACAAAGGAGAACTAGGACTGGCTAAAGAATTTGAATAAAGTGGCAATTTCCAATGTAATGTTAAACCATGCACCACCAAACTTACACAATCTGGCAACTAAATTTTTTTTTTTTTAAATGAGAGGAGAGGTTGCTAGTAATGAATAAAAATCTCAACCTTTCCTGATATCACAACAGGAAATATTTATCATAATTTTGACATGAACTTGGGCATTTGAAAGCAGGGTCATGTTCAAATTACTTCCTCCATTGCAAGAATTATAGATACGGGCTTATATAAATTATGTCAACCTTCATATCAAAAGGTACCTTTAGGTCAGCATAGCAAAATACGAGATACGGGTCATCACTGACCATAGTCAAAAATTATGTCCAAGGTCGAATTTCTAATTTCATCAGAAACGTTACATTTGAAGTGTATTCTATCATATTAATCAGGTTCCAACATCCAAAACATAAGACTAATGTTTAAAAAACCGAGATAAAAATCCTTTCTCCATTCAAGTCTTACCAGTACAGAAACTTAAAACTCGATTTTCTCAGATCTATAGTTTTCATAATCAGCCCGATGCCTTTTACCAATTTGAATGTAACTTTGCAACCAAACATCCAATAACCAAAAGCAAGGTGTCATTTTAAAGCTGAAAATATAATCTTTCAGATGAGACCAAAGAATCAGTTTTCATTTTGTTACCCTTGAGGTATCTTTCGATATGACTGATCGCATATGCCATTAGTTTGTAGTTATCATCCTATGAAAGATGGTAATACAAGAAAGATACTATTGCTCTATATTTATTCCAGAAAGAGGCAATTACTCCATTTCTTGCAATCTTCAACAAGGATTTCCTTCAAACAGATCCCCATAGAAGCAGGTGCTATTTTGATTACAAATTGTTTTTGAAACAATATATTTGTTTCAATTGGTTTGATTATTGTTTTAAATAAGATTCAATTAATTTTACAAGGAAATTAGTTGGATGAACTTTCACTCCTTTTATATGGACGTAAGTCATGAACTGGTCATATTTTTTGTTTCCCACAAAAACATTGGTAAAACCATGCCAATTTGTATTCAATGGATCTTAACTCTGAATATATAAACTTTAAACCTACAGATATTTTTGGAAAGCTTACTTTCCAAGGATTTCAATTTTACCTGAATAAGTCTAATTTTTAGGGATGGGTAAAAATTATGCAGAGTGCAAAATAAATTTAAAGTGCATTTTTGTCAACCAACTTGGCACAATGAGATTTTGTTGAGGAAAGGTGTATCCAGATGACTCAAACATTATTTGAAGGATGTAATGATAGCCTTCCATAAAATAATTCATTTGGTGACCAATTTCATTGTGGTCAAAATATTGAGGATGGTCAAAATCTATGAAACCACTCATTAGTTTTTTGGACATTTATCGGTCAAAAGATTTTTCATGTACCACTACCTAAAAAATAATCACATAATTGGATACCTCGACAAATTTCCTTTTGAAAAATGTATAACTTTTACCATTTACGTCGACTAGGTCAACAGATATGTCGTTTTAAAGTTTTGGAGTGTAAATGCATGTTTTGTACAGTAATGTATAGAGAAAATTACCCACATATAAACAATTAAGAAACAACACAATTTGGATGACATGTCAGTATTCAATACATGCTTTAGCATTATACATATCTCATTGAGATATATTCAAAAAATTATGACCCCAGCATTTTTATTTTTAATAATACATGTGTTTATAAATCATAACTTTCGTACACTTTTGCATGTAATCCTATGCGCGCCACCTCCACCGTCGCCGCCTCCACCCGATCCATCATGTTCCCTGATTGCTTTTACAAGTATAACTTCATTAATTAAAATCATGAGAAGTTCACTTTTTGTACATAACTAGAGTATAAACAGACTTTTCATATGATACCAAACTTTTCAAAATACATAAAGAAGTTTTAGCAAAAATGCATGTTTTCTATAATTTTTTAGGGTAATATGTAACAGATCCATGATATTTGAGGGACCTATTTGTGACTCAAGGCCATATGTGTTACTAATGTTTTCAAAAATATTCTTTTAAGTCCTAAATTAGGTCAGATTCAAAACTTTACTGATACCTATGTTGGTATTTCCAGAGAAGCATAAATTTCTGGACCTTGATGTCTCACCAGATTTAGAATTATTTAAAGTGCTCACTGACATATTTTGTATAAGGGACAAGACTGTAAGTTTATATAGGGGCCAAATTATGTATACTAGAAAGGTCCGCTCATCACAAAATTGGTTTAGATGATGTTTTGTTATCCATAAAAACTGAAACAAATTGTTTCAATGATGCCAGTTTCCTACTGACACTAATACACAGATACCGGCAGGTGAGGATTTTACCATGGGAGTTTATGACACTAACAAAACCTGGGACAAATCCTAAGTTTTGTTATTTACACAGTAATCCCATATAGTTAAAAGGGCCAGCCATGCCGCTACCATGTTATACAAATACTATATGGTTGGTTAGAGGTGAAGTAGTACAATCTTTCTTTCCCAAGGTACTGCAGCTATATGACTTTTATTCCGAGGCCACAGGCCGCGGGAAAATAGTCTCATAGCCAGTAATAGATAGATTGCGCTACTTCACCAATAAAATCATGAAGTATTTTATTACATCTCACTGTGACACCAGGGATGAGGTTGTAAGGAAAGTAGTAAAAACTTGCAGCAGGGAAGTGTTTGGCCTACCAACAAATGGTCATGAATACCTCATGAATATCTATGAGGTGAATAACAAACTGTATTCCATACTTTACAGTGGCTTCGTTGTAATGTAATATCTAGAGTCTACTTCAAACTAAATGTTGGCTTATAGATAGCATTAAATAGCGACTGAATTTTAGACTTTCTGGAGAATTGTTTGAACGGTTCATATTAAAGTTTGCTTTCTTTGTTACATAATCATGGTGCATTAAATTTATTTTTTGTGTGATTTTATCTCAATTTGTCTCCTTGTAAAATTGTGCGGACCTGAAACTGTGAGAGGGATGCTTGTTCTAGATTTATTTGGCCAATTTTCAGGCTCAGCTCGTGCT